>JAODKL010000037.1:8262053-8273701 GCA_026780765.1 Petrocephalus schoutedeni
CTGCTGCAAGTTACACTAATGAGTTTCACATACACCCGTATCTATGGCTACCGCTCAGTGGCATACAGCTGTAAACACAAATCTGGCAGTTTCACAGGATTGTGTGTGTTGTACTTGTTTTTTACCATCACTGTCAGTGTTGATTATTGCTATCTTTGCAGACTATAATTATAAATGTCAGTGTGTGTATATTTTTCTTTCTTTTTTCTTACCTGCCACAGTGAATGCTGTGTGCACAATATTCGTGGTCCTGTGTTGATGTCTGTGTGTGGATATGCTCCGTATGAGGCTGGTTAGCCTAACCCCCAGTGTTTAGGTATGCGTGAGGTGCTTGCCGCTTATCGCTAATGTTTTCAGAGCCTACGCGGGAGACATTTTGGTTGTGGATCGCGTAATCTGTCTCTGTGAGAGGGTAAACAAAGTGCGTGTGCGTGTGTGTGCCTGTGCGTGCACACCTGCCAGCCGGTGGCTGTGATGCTCAAGCCATTCGCCGGCACCAGTGTTTAGGAAAGAGAGAATAATAACATTAACATTCCCTAATCTAAGTGATGAATGGTCACCCTTCAAGTGCACGCATTTCGATTACCGGAACAAACTGTCCCTGAAGGATTTTTTTTAAGGACGTGGTGGCATAGAGAGAGCGAGGAGCACAGCCTTGGAGTGAAAAACAGGACAAAAAGCCATTTCCGCCTTGATCATTTTCAGAGTCAGCTTGCGGACTGCGGATCAGAGAAGTTCATCAATCTCTCCCTGCTCCTCATCTCAGTACCTCCATTAGGATGATGGAGTCTCCCAGAGTGTCCCCCCGAGAACAGGCTGTTAACACACACCAGCCTGTTTGACTCCCCCAGTGCTGTGTCTTACTGTGCTTGCTTGTCTGTGTCGGAGGGAGTCAGCTGGTTTGCAAAGTAACACAGACTCCACACATATGCTCCACGCTGGAGGTTCTTCTCTTGTTGACATCGCGGCGGATAAGGAATGTGGCTCCTTTCTGTGCCCTTCTCTGCCAACGCGTCTGCTCTCCCACCGCTTTACACTCATCCAGATCACAGCCCGAGCAGCTGCCTCGCTGCAGGTCCCGCTGGGGGAACTCGGCGCGATTCTCCTTCCGAGGGCCTTGGAGCACGCAGCTCTGAAGCAAGCCTGACTCTGGCAGGTGTGGCATCAAGCAGAGAAAGGAAGGAAGTTCAGGGGGAAAAACATACAGCTGTGAGCCTGACGTACCACAGCTGGAAGCCTAGAGGTTAAGGACGCGGGCTTATCACTATTTAAGGAAGTGCCAGGAAGGACTTTGCTGCTGTTTAGACTGATTATCTTAAGCCAGTGTTTCGCAACCTGGTCAGGCAACATTTTGATCTGTCTCTGCTCCCAACACACCTGTACCAGGCAGGGTCATAGCTGGAAATCCTGGGCCCCCTGACAAAATGTTACCTTAAATTTTACATATATATTTTATGTGCTCAAGAGCCCCTGTAAAGTCCCCAGGCCCCTGAATCTGACAGTGTATTCTCGCCTCTACTGCACCCATGGTAATGGGTGTTCTTGATTGGCTAGTAGCTGGGAGGGAGCAAAAATGTATTCTGTCTGGGGGCCCCCAAGGACTGGCATAAGCAAATGATCTGCTTAGGTAAGGAATAGATAAATAAATAGATAATAGATAAATATGGAAGAGGGTTTGGACACAATGAAGCAATTAAATCACATCAATAATGGTCAAGGAACAGTGGAGGGCAGGCAGTGATAAGGAGAGGCTGATGGAGAGCTAACAGCATGAAGGATAGAGGGGGCAGTGATGGAGAGGATGCAGAATTAGAGGTTAAGGAGAGATGCTGCGGAAACACAGAGGCACTGCGGGGGTCGGGTGGGGTGATTAAGTGCATTGATCGGATCTTCTCTTAGACACCAAGATGTGTGGGTATGCATCTAGATTCAGATTCTGTAAGTGTTCAGAAAAAATCCCCGCACAAACAACGACTGGAGAATGAAAACCGCTTCCTAACAAACAGCTGTGTCAGAAGTAACTGAAGTTCGAAGAGGTTCGCGGTTAGTTTTTTGAAATCCAAGGTATTTTTGTATGTTTTAGAGGTGTATCCCATTCGGGGTGTACCTCAGCTTTGTGACCTCCAATGACTGGGATGGCCCTGCGACCCTGTCTAGGAAAAACTCTGTATGATGGATGGACGGATGGATGCTGGAGTTTGATGTCAGAAATAGGATCAATGTAAAACTCAATGGGAATCCCCTACAAACAGTCCAGTAATTGCGGGTGCCTTCGGAATATAGTCAATCCACACTGTGGAATGAGCTTTAGTCAGAAGACATGGACGTATATTCTTTCCTTGTTAAATAAAAGTTTCATTTATAAATTCTTCTTCTTAGCCAAGTGCATCCATCTGATGCACTGGTACTGTGGTCATGACAGGCAGGGCTGCCCCCTGCCCCCATTCGGGTGGCTGGGAAAATCTGGCACAAGGCCTCCGGACCTGCAAATGTTTAATTCATACTCTTTGGGACTCGGTTAATTGAAGTTTTGGAATAGTGTACGATTTGGTGTGTGACAGACTGACATCGTTGGACCTACACGTGCATAAGGTGTGTAGTACGCACTGAGCTGACACACTGGGACCTCATCTCCTTACCTAGCAGCCCAGCGTGTCCGTTTGTACTTAAAGTTCTATGTATAAGCAGCCAGGTATGGAGTCCGTTTGCCAGGCCACCCATACTACCAGTGACCTGCCCCCCTGCCCCTCCCCCACCCCCATAGCGCTAAGAGCGTCTCAGAAGCAGGGCCCAGTTTAATTTTAGCCCTGTTATTTCGAGTCTTGCTGTGAGGAACAGAGTGCAGCTTGTTGGTCCTTGGACAGGAAAGGGGGCTTTTGTGGAGCAGGGAATCACACACACAGTCAATCAGTCATTGACACCTTTACTCAGACACACAGAAGTAATCATGCACACATACCTAGACACAAATGAAGACTGATGTATACAGCTACACATACACACAAATACAGAGTTTCCAACATTATACTGGACCAATACTGCCAAGACAAATTTCTAGCCCGTGCTGGTGTACCTGGCTAATCAAGTGAATTGAACATTAGTGGGACTCATTTCACAAAGTGAGATCACGTACGTTAAGGCCTGTAGCACATTTTGTAAGACTGTTCTGCTCTTGTCTGCTCCTTACTTCATCACATGCGAGCATCACGCCTTCGGTCCTTTTCTTCACTATGCGATGCTATGGCAACGCCTCCGAGGGTATGCCGCGGTAACACTCAGACCCCGGACCCCTGTGGCGAGTACAGCAGCTTAAAAACCAGGTCAGCGAGGGGCCGGGGCTCCTACTCGTGCGAAGATTGCCACAGACCGGCTGCCTGATCACCGCCCTCCCTTCTCATCAGCCCAAACACCCCCCCCCCCGTGTTTCACAGGTGTATTAACGGGCACACAAGCAGTGGGCCTGTTTGGGGCCGATCTACGCTCAGTACTCTTGGCCAGATCGACACACACACACACACCAGCAAGCGAGTCTGAGCAGAAGAGGGTACTCGAGTCATATTTGCAGGCTACAGAGATGTATATCACCATTTCCATTAGGCACAGTTAACGAGACCTATATCACGCAGACAATGTGTTGTCAAGGCGACACAAAAAAAAAACCTGTAGCCTTGACAGCAAAGAACCAGCCAAGGATTATAATGGAATAAGGTAACCCAGTGAGGGGGATGTACCTCCACGGCGCTGCATCAGTCTAACAGCTTAACAGGTCAGCTAGCGGCTGCAGCTGTGACATCAGATGATAATCCGACGCCGACCAATTGGCAAAAGTCATTATCAAAGTTCTTGTCATTTTAATTATGATTTCTGGCAGGTGGTGATTTCAACAGACCGTCCCATCCCCCCTTTCGTAAACAGCTGCGAATGGCCGCGTTTATGCGCCCGCTGCCACGCATCCATCCAGACCCCATGTGAACTGATGGGCATCATTCAGGACCGTGCCCAACACCGGTGAAATGCAGCACAGTGGTGGAGTGAGATGGTGTTGAAAGGAGAACACAAAGCTGTGTGTTTGTGCAAGTCGGCTGGTACCACACCCACCTGCATCGCCCATACGAAGGGGATGCCCACCCCCTGTCCATCAGCACTAGTCCATTGCACAAGCTTTTCACTTTTACTGGGATCACACCAGCACTGGACCATTGCACAAGCGCGTTGCTCTTACTGGAATCACACCAGATTCCCTGGGACTAGCACTAGATCATTCCACAAGCTTGTCGCTCTTACTGGGATCACACCAGACTCCCACACTATTACCTGTCGAATCAGTGGTGGAATAAAAATGGCAGGTCCTGACTCCCACTTGCAGGACCCACTGGGATACAGCTATTAATAAAACATTATTACATGCTTCAGCCACATGGCTATCGTTACTATGATTCTTTGGCACACTTTCAACAAAAGCAACACTAGCGCTCCTCTCCTTTTGGAATATTACGCAGATCTAAGGCTAGAGTTAGACATGCGAGTTCAGGTTCACGGAGCACACAGACGCGTCTTGGTAGGGAATCGGATTCCTAGCCTTCCGGCGGCTACCTGTTGGCCTGCCGTTCTTCCCGATTCATGGAAAAATGACTGCGTGACAAGCTAGCTGAGACAGTACTGCTAAATGTTTCAAGAACGATCGTTCTGCTATGTCAGCAACTGGAACAAAATTGGAACACACACACGTACGTGGAAGATATCGGCGCACAAACTGCTGTGCCAGGGATAAATTAACAAATGTGCTTGGAGAAAAGACAACAATACCTGCTAGAATAATATATAATATAAAACACATAATTATTCTATTGCCCTTCTCTAGATGACCATTAAAATGAGCCTGATTATTTTGCCATGCAAGGCAGCACCCACGCTGAAAAACCAGTGACTTCAGGGCTGGTGAGCGTAAGCATCATACACCATGCCCCAAAGACCCATGATGTCATACCAATGCTACAGCTCCCATGTGCTGCCTATTCCCTTCTATCACAATAGAAACGATTTTCAGGGGGTGTCACCCGCTTACTTATGCGTGAAAATACAAAACATGAGTTTCTGATGCTTCCGTCGACGTTTAGCGAACTGATTGAATTGAAATTATTCCCTTATACATAATATATTATGTGTTATGTATTGTAGTATATTTTCTCATATGACAGTATAGAGTGCATCAATCACACGGTGCAACTTGCCTCCCAGTCATATTGAACCAGACAAGAAAGCTGGGAACAGCAGAGCAGACAATGAATGAGCAGGTGACCATGGTGTTCTACTGCTATCGAGCACATTATCCAGCGAGAGACCCAGGCTGCCGGAGAGGGACAGCAGGTGCGGGCACTAAAGGGCACAGTTACGGTGCCTACCTGCCAGCACTTTCGGGTCTCACCCCTGATCTAAGTCCACACATATGGAGCACCTGTGCTCTCGAAGAGCACCACAATTCTCACATTATACACCTGCGACAAGATGGTGCCCAGTGACATACAGACAAGCAAGCCGCGCATTTAATTACATTAAATGGATTGATGTTCCACTCAAGGAACATCATCTGCTTCCTCCTTTACATTTTCACAAAAAAATGTAAAAAGTCTTTAGAAGATTTTCAGGCAGTGGGCACAATATTTTCAAAAGTTAAAAAGGTTTGATGTAATTTATTGTATTCTCTGTCATCCTTTGACTAAACAGGTGATTATACACTTCATGTAGATTTAAAGGCCTAAAAATGTGCAGTTTAACCATCGCCTGACCAACAAAACCCTTTAATGCAACAGGCAAGGGCATCTTACCTGTATGCGGCTGAAGAAATTAACGTCAGCTCCTGCTATGCTTTTTAATTGATTAACTGGTACTTAGCTCTTTGTAGACTGATCAGATAAGATCAGAGAAAATCATTCATATTTGAAGTGTTGGACATATCCATCACTTACATCAGTGTATATTTGACATACTAGTCTTCAGTATGGTTTGTATGTGTATAATTTCGGAACACTGCTTCCCATAATGCCCTGCTGTTCCTATGTTACAGCGAGACAGCTGGATTATTACTGTCCCTGATTACCCGCTACACAGCATTCTATAAGAGATTCAGACTGGATAGGAGATTCAAAGCCCCGGTAACCAGCATCCCTAAAATGACAAATGCCCCATGTCACCCTCCCATGGCCTGCAGAGGTCATCGCCGTTACCTTCCAATCATGGTGGAGTGCTGCTGGACCGCAGCCTCCAGCAGCCGCTCCAGAATGGTCCATTCCCCCATGGCTCAGCGCGGGAAGCATCCACAGATGGGAAGCTGGACTGGGCTGCGACGGGCTGGACTGGCAACTCGTCTTGGAGCCCCCTGCCGTGAAGCTCTGGTGCCCGGAACGGACAGCGAAAGAGAGAGAGGAGGACACACACCTCCACCTGCTGTTCTGGGCTTTTCTGACCCCCTGGCTGTGGACGGAACCTCTTCTTGTGTGACTCACTGCTCCCCCGTCGTCATGTGATCTCCCCAAACCGGATCCGGCGCTGACTCTCGGTGCCCCTTCCCCGCTGCCGCATCAACCCCAGATCCCCTCCTTCACGCTCAGCCTCCACATGTGTAAGAAACTCAGGAATCTCGACCTTCTCGTCTCCTTCCCTCTCTCTCCTAGGGCAGACGCTCCCCCTCAACCCGAAACGCACGACTCTGCCCCACGTGGAACCTCCCCCCCCCTCCTCCTTGCCCCCCGAGCGACAATACGCGCCTCTCACCGCGTTACGCCTCCTGTCTCTCGTGCCTCCCGCTCCTCATTTCGGCTGCCACATCTGAGTGCCCCCGATTCGGCCCACACCGGCCCTGGCTGACCCCCCTGGACTGGGGCTCCTGAGGACCTCCGGCCCGACGCGCCTCGGGAAGACGCTCCCGCCCACTTACACGCTCAGCGCTCCCGCTCTGCTGGATTCCCGCGCGCGGTTCTGGGCGACGCGCCCATAGGCGGCCGAGGCGGTGAAGAGCGGCTCCTAGCCCGCGCGTCCGCGCTCCGCTCTCCCTCGTCCTCCCCACTCTGTGTCCCCTCCCCTACTACCGCTGCTCCTCTGTGCCCCTCTGCCCCTCAGTCCCCCTCGATGTGGCTCTCCTCCGTGCTCCCTCGTTCCTCTCTGAGCGTGCCACACTCCCTCCCCTTCTCCCTCCCTCGCTCGATCAGTCCCCCCCCACCCCCCTGTAGGAATGGCGCTTGGTTCCTCCACTGCTTGCCGCTTCACTGGTGCTTGTAAGATGCCGCTCTCTCCTCTCTCTCTCTCTCTCTCTCTCTCTCACACTCTCTCGCTCTCTCTCTCTCTTTTCGTAATCAGAACGAGGGATATCTCCTGTCCTCTCTCTTTCTCCCTCAGCTGGTATTTCCTTTCAGGCTGGGGCTCATGACCATGCCTGTTCTCTCTCTCTTAACACCTTATTATTCCACCTGGTCTCTGTCTCTCACTCTCTCTCGTAAACACACACAAATATACTCTCCGGGTTTGACGAATGCCAAGAGGATTACAGAGAAATCACAGTGCCGCCCCTCCTTCCTCCACGTCTCTCCCTCTGTTCCCTCTCTCTTTCCCTCGATCTCTCCATCATCCTGTCCTCTACCAGACATCCAGATCTATATTCCTCTTCTTTCTTCTTTTCCTCCTCCCCATTCCACACCTCCATCCCATCATTGCCACCCCCGTGGCTCCTACAACTAGAAAGTAACACCTGATACCAGGAGCCCAATCCTCTCTGGTCCTGGGGAGGGACGTCTTCATGGCTCGTCCCCCCCAGTGACCCCTTCTCCAGCTGCTCTGTCTGACATTTTCCAAGATGGTGTAAAGTTTCTCCTGAATAAATACCTGGTCCTCTGAGCTCGTCACAGACAGCGTGTCATTCATAGGGCGATGATGGTGTGTCGATGCCACTTAGGGAGGCGGAGTCAGTCGGGTGCGTCACACGCGCACACACACATGCACATGCACACACACACACACACACACAGACAGGTACACCCCCCCCCCTTCCCCAAGCTGCTGCAGGGTAAATTTGCCAGGTTTTTGCTCCCAAGCACAAAAATATAGATCATGCTGCACTAATTTGTGTTTGTGTCTGTGTTTGTTTACCAGACGCGGCTCCCGGCATGCAGATCTCTCGCTCGCCACCCGGCCGTCCGCCTGCAGCGTCTCCTCGCAGGAAGACACACACTTCTGTCTTTTCTCTCTCTCCCTCCCTCCTTCTTTCTCTCCGTCTCTCATCGAATCGCGGGAGATCAGCCGAATGTCAAGTGCGTATCGACACGGGCGGCGAGACGCGGCGTGCTCGTCTCCACCGCTCGGGGTGGGGGGGGGGGTGCGGGCATGACATTTTGCCGAGCGCCGCGGTAATTGACTCGTTAGAGTTTCTGTCAGTTCTGCGTGAAGCTCGCCCGGCGGGGTCACGCGCCTCGGGGCTTGGGACTGACAGCTTTAAGGCCGGAGCGAGTGCTGCACGCATATGCCACCAGCGTGTGAAAGTGGTACCAAAATGCTGCGTGTTTGTGAATCACACATCTTTTACAGTGTATTACTTTAATACTTAGTCACTCTGTGGGAAGTGGCTGACTGTATATGGACAAATGAATGGATTAATGACAGAGATAGATGGATAGATAGATAGACAGGCAGACGGATGGACGGACGGACGGACGGATAGATAGATACTGCCTATATTCGCCTGAGATCATTGGCAGGGGGCATGGGTTGGACATCTGGATCATTGCGCCACTTTGCTCCCCCCCTCCCACCCCCACTGTGGGCTACTGCCGTTTGGGTTGCTCTGCCAGACCCGGCCGTACCTTTGTGGTCTGACTGTCGAGCTTCTCGCCTCATGTCGGAGAAGCCACTTACTGCCACGCTGCTAGGCGCCAGCGATGCTCTGGCATCAAGTCGCCATCTTTCTGCTTTCAAGAACTGCGACGCAATTTCTGTCCATCATAAGAGTCACGGGCAGCTGGGAGCCCATGCCGGGACGCGCAGGGCAGACCCGCACGGGATGCCAGTCCGTCGCAGGGTGCAAACACACACTCACGGGCGAGCTGCAAAAACACCGAACAGGGCTGGGACGAGGGGTCAAGCCTGGCTCCGGAGGTGTGAGGTCACAGCGCCCCCCAGAGAGCCGCCGCGCTGCCCGCGCAGGTGCTGCCTTTACCGCTACCGCGTCAGTGGTCACGCGGCACAGGACACACATGCACACATCCTCTCTCTGAGAACCTGGGGTAATTACGGGGAACATTTACAGCACTCGCGGGATTGGTTTATTACACTTAAAATGTACTCACAACTCAGAATGGCGGAGTAACGACACAGGCTTTTAAATTATTAAACAAAAGGATTGCACACATCAATTAGAGGTCTTTTAGAATAAGGCCCAGACAGAGGATGTGTGCGTGTGTGAGTTATACAATGTGATAGATAATAGTTAGGGTTTAGGGATTACGGTTATGCCCATAGAAATGAATGAAGAGTCCCCATAATGATGTGAATACAAACCTGTGTGTGTGGGTGATGGTCAACTCAGATTCCTCGGAGTGGATGAGAGGTTAAAGGTCAGAGCTCTTTAAAAAATAACAAGTCAGACGATGAGCATGAGTCCACACTGACTGCGCCCCCACCCCCCCGGGCCCCGGACACTCCCCCACATTGTCCTCGAGCTGCCCATGTGTCTCATGCTTTTGCAGTGAGGGGCCGGCCAGAGGATGGTGTTACTTTCCCCAATTACTGATAGAAATGGGGGGGGGGTGGCTTATCTGGCTGATTGCTGATAAGATTCCGCTTGTTTTTTTTTTTACACACAAAACCGGAGTGGGGGGGGGGTGCTCCAAATGTTTGCCCTCATGCTTCCCTTTAGACGCGAACTCCTCCCCCCTGTTTTCCCATGGCCAGCCCACCCCTGCCCGCTAGGCGACTGAGGCTACGCGGAGGTGTGGCGGTGAGCCGGCCTGTGTTTGCGCGAGAGTGTGAGCACGCCTCCACCCCTGCCCTGGGGTCCTCGCTCTGCTAACGCCCGCGGCGCCGGCCAAGCGGCCTCACACCCTTTGGTCTGCGACCCAAATGGCAGCCATAAACCGTGAAGCGTGGCGCCTGGGCGTGCAGAACTGCGCCGTCCTGCGCCGCGGCTGTCTGGGGGTGAGCTGACCGTGCTTGAGTGTGCCACACCTCATCAGCTGCCTATTTACAAGCCGAAGGAATCCACCCCGCACTTACTTAGGCTGTTTCTCCGGGATGGCAGGCTCAGGGCGTCCATCAGCAAATTAATTTCATTTTCATGAATGGCGCGATATCGCGTTTTGCTTATCTAGAAGCTCGGATTAAGGAGGAGAGGAATTTCATTATGGAGACACCAGTGTCTGGTTAACCGTGGGAATGGACGTTTCCCCATAAAGATGGAGCAGGGCATTCTGGGAAAATGCCCCCCTTGGCTGAAGTCACACAAGTATTGCCTACCTGTCACTACAATGCCATTTTTAAAGCCTTTTAGTCCATACAGGAAGGGAACTGACAGAGAGCCCCACCACACATGGACGGGCGTGGAACACAGCCTATTGCCATGGCGACTACCCCCCCGCACCCCCACCTTCTCACCCAGAGCAGTACTTCTCCAGTTGGCTATTAGACTAACAGAGAGGGGGGAAATTAAGCTGAGGATTAGACAGTGGCATACCAGGGGTCTGTCCGGGAGGCAGACGGTATCACTCATGGGGATCTCAGCCCTTTGTGGAGCAAACAGGTAGACATGGTCTGTGAAGTCACCATAAGAGAGAGCTGGGGGGGGGTCCTGCTCAGTAGATGCTGGTGTTAGCATGAAGACGACGGCCATCCAGCGCCCCACTGCGCTTTGCATACAGTCCCCAGAGCTCTTGAATAAGCCATGCCCATTGCCCATTCCCCACTGTGGGGAATAAGCCACACCCACTCCCCCTCTGTGGGGCCACTCCTGAATAAGCCACACCCACTCCCCATCTGTGGGCCCCCGCCCATTCCCCCACTGTGGGGCCACTCCTGAATAAGCCACACCCACTCCCCCCCTGTGGGCTCCCGCCCATTCCCCCGCTGTGGGGCCCCTCCTTAATAAGCCACACCCACTCCCCCTCTGTGGGCCCCCGCCCATTCCCCCGCTGTGGGGCCCCTCCTCAAGCCTATGCTTATTAATTACATGTTTGATTCCGACCTCTTCTTAGCAGACGCTGGTGTTAGCATGACGACGCTGGCCATCCAGGGCCCCATTGCATTTTGCATACAGTCCCCAGAGCCCTTGAATAAGCCACGCCCATTCCCCTGCTGTGTGGCCACGCCCATTCCCCCGGTGTGGGGCCCCTCCTAAGCCTATGATTATTAATTACATGTTTGTTTCTGACCTCCTCAAGGCAAATAGGAGCTGATCGACAGACACGGGGCCATGAGATCCGGACCCAGGCGGGCCGGCTGGGCTCTGCACGGTGGCTTTGCACCCGCGCTCTGCTGCTCTGAGTGACAGGGGTAATCTCTCCTCCCTCCATGTAATAATATTCTATTTCTGACAGAAATAATATTATAGCTCATCAGCGTGCCTCCCTGCAGCCGGCAGGCTCTTCGGGGGGGGGGGGGGGGGGGGGCGG
>JAODKL010000037.1:8273801-8305311 GCA_026780765.1 Petrocephalus schoutedeni
CCACCCCCCCCCCCACCCCCCCACTTCTGCTTGGGGAGGTCAATCGAGGAAGAAGAGGGCGAGGGAGGAAGGCAGTCACATGCAGGCGAAGGGGAGAGGGGCAGGGTGAAGCGGAAGGGAAGGAGAGAGTGGACCTTTGTAAAATGACCCATGTGGCATTTCGTGTGGTGTGCAGGCAGATGGAAAGCCCCGTGCATGCGACACAGGGAGACAAGGCAGGAGAACGGGGTGCTGGAAAAAATAGATGATTTCCCTCTCTGAACCGCCTCGGTGCCTGTGGATCTTCTCCAGAGCTGGAACGATAGATGTCTGCAAACCCAGGCCCCTGTTGTAGGTCTGTGTATCATCTACCCAAACAAGCCCTCTGACACCCTACATCTGCCCGGCCGGATCGAGGAGACGCGGCCACACACTGCCTGCTGTTCATCTATGCTGCCCTACCTGCTGGTGGGGGGGGCAGCATCATCGTCAGAGAGGTTTGGGAGGTAAAGACGGCCTTTGAAAATGCAGAATGAATTGTTGGCTGAATGGTGCCCTCAGTTTGCAAAATGTTTTCATGCGAGTCCCCCCCCCCACCTGGTTGATAAAATTTATCACAGGGCCTTAGGAGAACCCAAGCACCAGGGAGAGATGTTCCACAAAGCAGGATTTCTCAGTTAGTTGGGATGACTTAAGCTAGAAGTCATGATTGTCCAATAGGAATGGTCCTTACCTAACTGCTTATTGGACAATCGTTACTTCTAGCTTAAGTTAACCGGGCCAAAATGTAATTCCAATCCTGCCCTGATGCCCATTCCCCCCACACACTTCAGACCTGAAGGGATGGTCATAGTGAGAAAGCAAGACTTTGGAATGGGGGGGGGGGCGGTCAAAGAGAGGTCAGTCGGATAACAGGGTGCCGGTTCGGTGGAGATCGCAAAGTCATCAGGTCCTTCATTGCCAAAGCTTTTGTGCTATGACCTGCAACCAGTGATCTCTGCAGTTCATTAGCTGTAACCACCTGACCTGCTTACGATAGCCAGGCGGCTAACTGGTCAGCCAAGACTCACACTTGCATCTGTGTTGGCTGGTCGGGGGGAATGCTCATTGATTGGGGCTCTGTTGGACTCCAGGACTATTTCCAAACAGCTGTGATGATCGCACGACTTGCTGGGACTTGCCTGGAACATCTGGCGACAGCAGAGAGGAGCAGTGCGCACCCAGATGGAGAAACCACAGCTCTGACGTTCTGCAGCTCTCTGCATACATAAGATACCGAATAGCCTGTGCCTAGGGGTGCAGTAAGGGCATGGATTGGATACCCTGGCAGATTCAAGGGGCCTGGGACTATACAGGAGCCCTTTAATATGTAAAATTATACATAAAGTTCGGCAGTGTGCGCATGGTGACACTTTGTCAAGAGTTTTTAGCTATGCCCCTGCCTGTGTCATATATACCACCTGAGGTTTTTATTGTAAGGTTACTGGGGGAACAGGCACGTAGATACACACTGGTGATGGTTGCTACAAGCCAAAGGTAGCACCTGCCATTATTGTCCCATTCCAGTTGTCGCGGAAACGGGATGGGGAACAGGAGGCGCTCTGGTAACTAAGTCCAAAGAATCTAGGGTAGAAACAAGCTTTAGTCATATTCCAGCTCACAGCTAATGGCAGGTGTAAAATGTGATGTTGACTCTTTTGTAATGTTCAGCTCTGTGGAAAAGAATTTCCCCCAGGGGCGACAAGAAAGTCTAACTAACTAAGATGATGTTTGGCTGTGTGAAATGGGTCTCTTTGTGCTTAAAGGAGTCAGACAGGGGATGGAGCACTATCAGAGCATGCTCAGTGACAAGCAAAGCCTTGGCTTCTCTTCCATTCGTGGAAAAAGCTTGTGTCCACAAGGCAGACAGGAATAGCTGGAGAGTCCGGCATTATCCCATAGGATCCCAGGTCAGAAACGGTTAGGGGATGGTTCCTAGGTAAAGTCTGCATTGCTTTGCGGATTAAGCCCTAATCAGCTTTGTTAACGCACAGCGAGCAGAGACAGACCCATCACTGTCCCTCAGACAAGGGTAATTAAAGATTAAGCTAATGTGCCGGAATCAACAATCATCCCACCACCAATGGGTCCATTACAGAAGAAAGCTCCACCCGCAGCCTGGTGGAAACATCTTCTCAGCCTGGATGTGTGTGGTGCTGGAGGTGTGAAGAGAATAGTGGGCGAGGAGGGCGATCCGCATTGTTCTTTTCCACTTTCCTTCCAGGAGAGGTCAGAATTGGATGCCTTGGTTTGATCGACTCACACAATATTCTCTGCCTTGGGAGACAAAGGCTTGCAAGCAAAACAGAGAAGTAGGACGCATGTAAATTCGAAGGCAGATAATGCTCGCCGTAGGGCCCGGAAGGCTGATGAGGGAAATCTTTCTGACAACATACACAGGGAGAACAGGACGAGACACTTTGCTTGCATCCAACTAGAGATGCATCTTATTCAGTCACATGCCAACAAGTCTCTGCATGCTGGGAAATCATTGTTTTAGCTTTATTTTCGAAAGGTGAGCATATCGATTTCTGTCAGAGGGACAAGGGTGGCCATGAGTCCCTTTAAAAAAATCCCAGAAGGTTGACAGTTTCACCACATAGCATTTTAGCATTGTTCCATTTTGTGTAGGTGTGCATGTATGTCAACAGGGGGTTAAGGGTTTAAGTAATGGCTCCTCAACCCAGCGAGTAACGTAAGCACATTCTGTTCCACGGTCAGGCTATTGCTGCAACACCGATGATTTTAAACTGCACATTTCTAAGGAGGCCACCAGTCAAAAGGAAATTTCTGCTTTTCATGCCTGGCCGGGAACAGTCACTGGTTACTGAGCACCGGGTTAAACTTGACTTTCTTGGAGGGCCATGTTACGCATTAACAATTTGACAGATAAAAATCTAAGCTATTCATTTATACATTGGCTCCCTTGAAGCACCTCAGGTTTTTTTGTCACTTGTCAAAGATAATAACACATTAAGAATTGACAAAAGTAGTGGTTTATTGTATATCTTTAGAAAAACAAATCTTTAGGGACATTAGGAAAACGACACACTGGAACATCAAGGTGCAAGCATCAAATCAAAGTTGTTAAGTGAAGAGAAAAAAACACATTTATTCAAATGTCGCCTTTATTGTTAAAGCAGACAATTCCTTGGATGTTACCTACACATGAAACAAAGTATTTTTTATGGACAGTATTTTAAATCATAGGCTCCACAATTATGCCTATCAAAGTGTGATGGCACTAAGCTATTTTCAAAATTGCTTTTAAAAAAGGGAATTCATTACTATCTACATTATTACTCTCTTAAATATTGCAATGGTCTAGGATGACAGTTTTCCAATTTTATCACCTATTTATTAAAAATCCAATCCATCCACCAAACTACCTACCCGCTACAGGGTCCCTGGGATTTATCAGAAATACATAGGCCACAGCGTAAACGTCTCTGGCTGTTTAAAGCTACTTATCTGGATGTAATCTTGCAATAAAGAAACAACACATAGAAATATTATTAGAAAACTGATAGGAATTTCTTCTGTTCTCCAAAACATTGCTAATATCTTATTGGATGGCTAGAAGAACACTGCTTTTGATCTCAAACTTCACCTTTCATTCCAGCCATTCCATGCATCTGTTCAATTTTACCACAATCCATTTAATGAATTAATTGATTATGGAATTAACTTCATGGGGAATTAATTAACAAAACATGGTGTGGTATATTGGATAGTAACTCTGAATAAGGGGCTAACTGGAGGGTTTTTGAAGTTGATGCACATATTAACATGATTTAAACAATTTTTTATTGTAGTGCAAGACTTCTGCCCTGTATTGTATTAAAAGTAAAAATAGTACACACGGGCAGATCACGCTTACCATTGCCTTAGAAAATTAAAAATATGTCCATCACTTAATTACAAAGTGGCCAAAAATAACCACATAATCAGCGCCAACTAATCTGTCATAATTGGTGCTAATTCATGTCACATGACCAATTTTCCCCAAATATTTATGGGCATTTAAATCAGGTTAAAGTATATTTTAATGTCAACGGTTCTCTCTGCTTAAATTTTTTAGATGTTATTCTATAAGATAGGCGATCTTTTGATCAGGTGTGAATTAAATTGCCTCGATGCTTCAACAGTTATTTGTTGCTTTACCAAAAACGTAGCTGCATGAAACACTCAGGGGTGAACACGCTGGCAGGCATCATAAAAGCCGCAGGCCTCCTCTTCACTTGAGACCTTTCACAGAGTCCCATTTAATAAAGATTTGTCACTAACTGCTCTCGCTCGGGGCTCCCGTTGATGACTCGAGTCACTGAAGCCCACAGGCACCCAGCCGGCACTTCCTGCTGCCCAACAACAAACAGCAAACTCCACTTTAGCACCTTTGATCCTGAATATATCAACATTTTTGCCTAGAAAGGGAAGGACCTTGAGATGTGTCCTAAGCCTGTTTACCACCCTGTAAAGACTTTACTAACAGGAAGCAGCTGAGGGACAGTCTTTATGGTTGGTCACCATCTGCAAAGAGGACCGTAATAAAAAAATCCAATTCTCGACCAGTGCAAACATTTGCAACCAAATCTCATATGCTTGACAACATACACCGGAGTGGGAGAGATCTTTGAAGTAGAATGTAGAAAATGTGGTTAAAAATGTCAACTTCGCAAAGGATAAAAGCTACCGAGTTTGGCAGGCTGAAGTAATGCCGTAAGCGTGGCTGCTGTCACACCTAGGCTAACGTGATTTTCACTTGGCGCTTAGCGACCTGGTCAGTGGAATAAGACTCGGTCACTAAACGAGGACTACTTGACCTTATGCTCCTTCAGGTTATTGAATTATTGAAGGAGTGTGGCTGTAGGAGGACCAGGCAGGGGAAAGCCTTGGATGGATGAAAGCCCGTGGCAGAGTATGAACTTACAAAAGGCCATGTAAAGACATCGATCAACCTACCAGCACATCTTTGAACCATGGTAGGAAATGAGCACCTACTCTGTATATAAAGAGGCAAGGGCAAGAATCAAAACTACAAAACCTGTATTGCAGTGTTTCTCAACCTGGCCCCAGGGACCCCCCAGCCAGCCTGTTGATTTAAGCAAACTGACCTGTATTTAGTGCCTTACATGTTGATTCTGACATTGCAAATTGTTTGGCCTTTGTTTTTAATAAAAACTTTGAGATCATGAATTGTAAAACGAAACCTTTGGCAGCGACTGGATTTCCAAATACTTTGTCATACCAATAAAGCAGTAAGAAAACCGACAGGTTACCTATCAAGCTTGAGGTGGTCCTGTAATTATAATTCGGAATATCTATCCATCAGATTGATGGTCAGAGTAATGAACATATGGTTTATAATTAAATAGGGCGTTAGAGGGAAGGGAAAAAAAAAATAATCTCATTCAACATGATTTTGAAAGACATTTATTGACAGCATGGGTTCCTGCTCCGGCTGCCACCTTCACGTGATGGCCTTGAAGGCTCTCTTCTCCACGTATTTCACCTTGTGTCTTCTTATGAACCTGCACGAGAGCATTCACAATTACACTTGTGAAATACATATATTACACGCGACACTTGACCGTCGAGACTAGATACGAGCCGCAATGTCCCATAACAGCACATGTTCAATCTAATCTTAGATGCAACAGATGTAGAGGACAAAAGATCCTCATACAAGAAAATGCACCCAAAAGGTGAGACATCAAGCAGAACAGGAACGAAAGACTGATGCGTCTCCCTTCTTTACGTTAAAGGTAAACGTGTCATCAGCATAAGTAAAAGCAGAATCACCACAAAAACACATTTCTTCCTAGTCTGCCATCACACCTTTACCTGGGATAGGTAGCAATTTTAACTTAAAGTTCGCAAAAAGGTTCTATATGTTCCAGAGGTTCAAGAGCTAGGTCTACTCCTGGGACTTCACCCAGCAGGTTTTGGGTACTAAGGTAGCGTATTCACAATACCAGATAATTCCTAAATACAGCTATAGATACAGAATCTTAATTTCACTCATTAAACTTACACTGCAATCCACAATGTTAAACACTTTGTGGATCAATTAGGCATATCTACTAAAATTTACTTTGTAAAGGAGGCTGGGGCTGCAAATTTTGCTTATCGATCTTCATTTGGCTGGGGTCTCACATGCCTAACTACCGACAGCAATCTGCTGAAAGTAGCCCCTGGAGTATTGTAATTACATTCTCCCATAAACAGGACAGTAAAGTTTTATTACAAGATCAGTGCTTGTTATCGTTAATGTGCAAGCCTCTCTCTGACAGCTATCCTGCACTTCCTCAAGTGTGCAAATCCAGGAATCCCGAGCAATAGTCCTAAAGGTTCCAGACTTTATATATATTTGGGTATCAGCTTAGATGATACACAATCCCAGGTTTGGTCAGAAATCATTGGCCCAGTAACAGCCCAGGGTTACTTACTTGGCTCTCTCTCTGGGCTCAATGATGTTCCTCTTCTGTAAACTCTTGAATCTGTCTTTGAGGATGCTGCCCTCTGGCTGCAAGAGGAAGAATTACCAAAAAAAAAAAGGGGACCACAAATTAAATGAACAGATTTCTTTAGACTTAGGGGGAGAAAATTAAAAAAAAAAAAAAAAAAAAAACTGGTGAATTGCTGAGCCATGCAAATTAAATATTTAGACACCGGGAAACAACACAGGTTTGGCAGGTAACTCACCAAAAAACATTCAGTTTTGTTTGCTTGCTTGAATAATATCAAGACTATACAATGTGTACAGTGTGAATCGGAAGAGTCTCAGGACTGATGGGGTGAGGGCGGAAATGGAGCGAAAGGTCAGGGCTCACCTTGAGGGTGCGTAAGGAGCCGGAAAGCTCGTCGCTCAGCTGCACCTCTAGGTCTGGAGCCTGGAACCTGAGAGAGAGAGCGCGCAGGTCAAGTCACATGACTTCATTCATCAGTGAAGTTTCATACACAACGTGTTACATCCTGAATCTATAAGCAAATTCAACATTAGATCAATTGCATTTAGACCATCTATTCGGTCTACAAGCGAAGAGAGGCCAGCCCCATAGAAAGGCAGGCTTGCTGTGCATGCTGGTTTAAAGCCATCTAAAGGTAACATCTGCATTTTGAGAACCATGGGTTCAGACACTGGCAGACTACCTGCTTGAGGCCTTCCCTAGGGGCAGAACCTCAGCTAGAAAATCACAGTAAAGTGATAGCAAAGGGGGGGGGGGGTGGGACACCACAGATGACTGACTTAAGTTTGCCCAGCCGCCGGGGAAGGAACTTCTGTGCCTCTATTTGGGCCTGGCGCTGGGCCTGTTTCTGCCTGGTGCGCTGCTCGCGCCTCTTCAGCTCGACCCGTATGGAGCGCAGCTGGAACAGCTGCTGCCGCTGGCCCACCAGCTCCCTCCGAGCCTGCTTCTCCTTCTCCTGCGGGGGGGGGGTGGGGGCACAAATACACAGTCAAGCCGATTTTCAGCTTAAATGGTCTGAGATTCAGGCAGATCTGGACTGGCCAAGAGGAAGGGACCACGAGACAGGCACAGGTCTGTGGACCTGTCCCCTCACACTCCCATACCTTCTCTTTCTCTGCCTTCTCCCGCTTCCTTTGTCTCTCAGTCTTTTTTTCTCTGACCGCAGCCGACACACCTCCTTTGGACTCCCCTTCCCCTGTGGGTTCGTCTTCTTCCTCCTCCTCGTCTTCTTCCACCAGCCCTTCAACCTGCTCCTGGAAGATTGTCTCCTGCGAGCACAAGGGGGGGTGGGACATAGTGGCAGGTGAGGGGCAGATGTGGCCGGGAACGTGGCCTGGGGCGGGGGGGAGATGGTGTGGTCTGTGTGAAGGGGACTGGCTGAAGCCAGGGGGGCAGTACCTCTGTGGCAATGTCTTCCTTCCGCACAGCCAGCTGACGTGCCAGCTTCACCTCGCCCTTCTGCCTCTTCTCCTCGGCCGTATGAGCCTCCAGCAGCAAGGCCTACACAAGAGACAAACCCCCATTTCCCCAGAATCAAGCATCTGGGTGGATTCACCCCCCCCCCCCCCCCCAGATGGGATCCCAAAAATACACCTGGATGTTTAACGTCATAGGCCATTGCTGAAGCTGACCCCATGATACAGTAATGCAGAAGCAGCAGGTGAATTAATAAGGACCAGCTTAATTCAGAAGCTAGTTCCCCAGGTTTACCTCCACAGAAGAGCAAAGGATTTTTTAAATTCAAACTATAAGCCAAGATAAAAATGTAGAACACTTAGGCCTCTAGACCACGTCTGCCTGCCCATCTAGGTCACCTGCCTGTCCCTGGTCTAGGCAGACAGCAGAGCAACAATCAGGGCGGTAGTGATACTGTCATTGTACCATTACTGTGGTCCAAAATCACATACCAATCCATGGAAAAACTGTACCGTTACGCCCCTAAATTTTAGACAGGTATTTGTATATCATTGACCGGTTAAATTTAAAAAGACAGTTTTCAGGAATGATGTTCAATACAAAGTTCATGGTTGTAAATGTTATTTACATATAGGAAAGAATTCAGCTAAATAACTGCAAAAGCTGGTCCTGCTGTTATTAACTAAATAAAGGAGCCCACAAATTCATTGGAGGTTCTTAACACTAGAAAGACTGCTGACTGGTTATACCTAGAACGACTGTGTGGGTCAATTGACGCAGTGCCTAGTTTCGCACAAGACGCGTCCTGATATCACCGCTGCTGCCGTATGAAAGTATGACCCTTTAAGTGAACGTTGACACCCCTGCTCTAGACCATCCAGTCAGACAGAGTCCGCCTGACAAATACCACAAAATTCTGGGTAAACTGGAAGGTAAGTGTATCTGCTGAAATCTGGAGAACATTTCAACACAGCGATTCAGAAAATGTTCTCCTCCGAGACTAGTTACCACCTTTGCACTGTCAACAAATCACAGCATGTGACGAGAAAACGGCTTAGCTGAGGGGGTGGTCTTTGGTCCCGAAAATTAAGGAAGATGTCTGCATCCGACAGGTGTGTGGACAGCTGACGCTACCTGATGGTCAAAGAAGTCCGGATTGTAGGATCCTCCTGGGGCAATGATTTCCACAGCTGGCAGAGAAGAAGGCTTTTCGTTGAGTCTGTCAGGACGCTGAGAAAGTCGAGTCGAAACAAGCAACTTTAAAACTCAAAGAAGTATTTTGAAACAGGCATATATACACACACACACACACACACACACACACACACACAGTATTTTGCGTCTTGGGCAAAGAAAATTTCTCCATTGACTCAACCACTAGCATACCTTGTCAAATTATTTAACTACATTTTTGTGCAAGTCATTCGCACGAAAATTGCCACTCACCTTGACAGGCTTCCTTTTTGTTTGCTCCAGGTAAAAGGCGTCTCCAGATAGTATCTCTGCCAGACAGAAGGTACAAGATTCAGTATGCAGTATGGCAGGTTATCCTCAGATGCCACTGAGCTCACTCACCTTCCTGTCCCCATATATCGTAGAAGGCTCTGCTGGGGTGATTATTAGGCAGGCTCTTCTCTCCGGAGCATGTGGCGCCCCCTGCCTTCCGCCTCTGGAGCTGCCTCTGACTTCTCTGCAGTAACCCCTTAGCTGCCTGCTTCTCCACCCTCTGAGAAATGCGGCGGAGTTTCTTGGCGTTGGGCTGCTGGTGGGCCAAAATGCTGCGGAGAACGGGCCACACCCCACAATTAACAATGACACCACGTGTCGGAAATGCCGATATTATTACACCTGCCGGGAACGCCGAGGTACCTTTGATGGACCAGTTAAATGCACCCATCCAATACAGACATGGAACTGGACTGAATGCAGACAACGGAAGCACAAGGCAACAAAGCTGACACCAAACCACAGCACAGTATGGCAGGCTGGAGGAAGGCAAAACCCTGTGACCCTCAGTTCCCCAGGCTCCGCCCACTTGGCAGGACCAGGGTGTACAGTGCATCTTCACATTCCCACGGGAATACTGTGAGCGCAAGGATGGAATCATCATCGGGCACAGACCAACAAAGGGACAAAACAAAAAAAAAAAAAGCACGTAGCTCTGAGCTTTTCCCACCATTCTCCATTCTTTACGGCCTGTTCTACCATCGACATAAGCGTGGGACTTAAGTGCACTTAAGCAAGATCCGCGTCTTGGGCCCAGGAACGCCAAAATACGGGCATGACGTGTGCAAATGACTCTTGAGAGCATGCTGCCACTGACATAAGTGCAATTTTTACTACATGCTCTGAAGGGTTGTATTAAGTTATACGACTCTGCACGGCCAAAAGCAATAATGCAGTTTTCAGAAAGCTGAACATGTAACAAAAAACTTTCCAACATGGATCATACATTTAGAAATAAATGTTACAATCCAAAATGGATGCGAGTAATTCATATGAATTTTATATAGTATATACAAATGAATGCATATATACAGAAGTATTTTACCACTATGCAGGATTCAATATCATCTGCCTTGTCAACACACCTAGCAGGTGAATCAATTAGGCTAAACAAGTAATCGATTAAGAAAAATTCAATAATGACTATAAAATTGGTTCAAATTAAGTAGCGTATCCTCAATATCATTAAAATCAGAGTTACAAATGGCATTTTAATATAGCTAACAGGATGATGTCAATTGCTCTGCACAAAACTCAAACTACTTCACAGCAGCATTTGGTTTGTCTTTTTTTTTTTTTTTTTTTTTTTAAACTTAAGCAGGAGAAGACCCCATAATGAATAAAGGGGGGGATCACTAAAGTCGAAAGCACAAAAATAAATAGCTAGACTTACTCATACTTACTCTTTGGGTGCAGGGACGAGAGAGTCATGCTGCAAGATCAGGTCGACCCTCAGCGGCTTTGACGATTTGCCCCTCTTTGTCACAGGAGCTGCGAAACGCAACAATAGTAATTGATAACTATTAAATAAAACTTTTATTGATCCCCAATAAAAATCCCCATTAGAGCAAGGGTGAATCCCTCATTTAGACAGAGGGGTACGGGTAAGGGCTAACTACCCCCTTCAAACTGAGATTTTTCAGAGGCTCACTGCAAACGAAGGGGTCAGAGAAGGCAACGCGAAAAACAATCAGCAGACATACCAAGGCTGGGCTTGAACCAGCGACCTTCTGATCACAGGCGGCTTAGTCCACAGAGCCACATGCTGCCCCAATAAGATTAAGAATATAACAGCCAAACCTGCACAGTCAATGACTTCTTTTTAATATATTTGCAAGAAAAGGTGGAGGTTTGTTGGTGGAGTACTACCTCTACCCTGCCAAATATGACATTTAACCACCTATTTGTATAGTTTGCCCAAACAGGGTTACAGGGACAGCATCCAAGTAAGGAACCAGCTTACTATTCCGTCAGAAACATACCTTCCTGGGCAACTTTCTTCTGGTCTCCAGTGTCCAAAAAAAACAAGCTGGTATCTGGTTTCTCTGACAGCAGGCCTCTGGAAAATAACCATGAAGTTTAAAACATTTTAGAATAATAATTTTTAAAAATTGATGGCGTTTTTGTGTGCTTTGATACACTTTGGTTTAATATCTCTCTCTTATGCCACTACCAGAGCCTGTTCACAAAGTATGGCAATAATTACAATACAATTCTCTTTCTTTTTAAGCTGGTTACATGACAACAGCATAGGGCACTCTCTTTGACAGAGCACTGACTGTAGATTGTAACTTGGTAGCATTTCCCAGTAGTTGTCAATAGTGCGCTTAACTTTAAAGGTTATGGGAACAACCAAAAAATAAATCACTGCTGTTTGCCGTTTGTAGTGAACTCGGCTACTTAAACATCTACCTATAAAGTGAATAGGTCATTAATACGATTGTGACTTGCGCCATTTTCATTTGCGGAGAAGCTTGTGTTGCGATAAATTTACCTAAATAAGTATATATAAATATTTACCTAATACAATTTTGATTAAATTCCTAGTTCTGTACAATTTTCCTCAAACCTAGCGTTCATACTAAATTTCTTAATGTCCAAATGTTTACTACTAGTAATTCTTTGAAAACAAAAATTATATCTTCGAACACTGATGCAAGCAACTAGGCACCATTTTACTCCACGCGTTTAATTGTAACTTCTAAAACACAAACTTTGTGGGGGGATAAGGTGATTGCCATTCTGATTGTAACTAAATGTCGAATTTATCAAGATAAGTAAGTATTTTACCTAGTTTACTAGTTCCAACAATAATGTGGCCATTTAATAAGCACAAACGATTAAAAAATAACCTCTTTAACCAGATGTCTAGGACAAACACTCACCCTGTGGCTCTCTCCTGTAGCCTCACGTCATCCAAAAACTCTTCAATATCTTGGATGTCACTGTATTTATTCCAGTTTTTCTTTTTATTTTTGTTAACACGCTTTCTTTTTCCCACTCGCGAAGCATTCTGCTCACGGGGGAGATTAAGCG
Source organism: Petrocephalus schoutedeni (assembly GCA_026780765.1). NCBI lineage: Eukaryota > Metazoa > Chordata > Actinopteri > Osteoglossiformes > Mormyridae > Petrocephalus > Petrocephalus schoutedeni. The sequence continues at coordinate 8,286,248 of JAODKL010000037.1, forward strand.
ACACAAACCCATGCTGTCCAGCGGCCACGCGTTTTATTCGTTTTGCTGCTACCGCCGCCATATTAAAAAAGGCAGCGACGACGGCTAGCGCGCTCAGATGACGTCACAGCACAGCGAGCTCTGTTGAACTTCCGGCATGTGTATTGCCTGGTTTCGTGGCTTATTATGCCACGTTCGTATGTAAACGTTTCAGAATCAGAAGCAGAATCGGATTTATTTGGTGAAGCATGTTCACTAGGGTGAACAGATAATCCATTTAAATTAAAAGGACCTGGATTTCACTTAAGCAACTCCCTAATCTGTCCATCGGTCACTGCACCTGTCCTTTTCCTCTCATATTGCTAATCTTTCCCACTCTTGTCGGTTTCTCCTGTTCAATATCAGAAGGATTCGTCCATTTCTTTGCACACAGGCCACTCAGATACTTGTTCAATGCCTCGTTACGCCTTGACTACTGCAACTGTGCCACTGAGTACCATTCATCCTGACCAACTGATTCAGAATGCAGCTGCTCGACTCATTTTCAACCTCCCTAAGTTATCTCTAGATGTCTGAACAGCTGAGTAATTGGGTGACTTGGGTGACAAATGATGACTAAAAACCTACCTCTTTCAGAAATACCTAGATTAGCACTTCTGGTATTATACTCTCTTTTCTTTAAAAAAAAAACCCTGTTTTTCTCAGCAGAGTATTAGACACTATTCACTAATAGAGCACTTATGTAAGTGGCTCTGGCTAAGGGCGTCTGTCAAATACTGTAAATGTAAATGTAGCACTGAGTTTTTGCGGTGTGCCGATTGGTCAGTCTGATATAATCATGCATGTGTCACTATGTTAATGTGAAATAGCTGGATGAATCTTTCAATCAAGGAAACAAACCAGTCAAAGTGCAAGAAGAACTGAACTATTTAGCCAAGCCCATGACAAGTTATGTTAGTTCCTTTAGTGGAATGGGCTACAGGGCATTCTTCAGTTAATGGACACAAACTCTTGGTAGTTAGTCACCCCAGCTATAATTATAGTCTGAGACACAGAGCTTGGTGAGCATCATTGTCATTGACTTTGGATGAACTGTACTGTCAGTACTGTATGTGGATAATGTGGCCATGTGCTGCTGGGGTGCTGGTGTCAGGATTCCTCACGCCTGTGTCTCCACCTGACTCCCCCTCCTAGTCATGCTACCATAATTAGCCTTGCCAGAGCTCCTTTATTACACTCACCCTGCTGTCTGACATTCCCTCTCTTCTGCGATTGCTGTTGCACATTCCTTTTACTTTCCCCCCTTCTAGGTTCAACCACTCAGAGGTCCAGATACAAGGGAGCAGCAAGTCTGCCCCCCAGCCTCCGTGTTCCTGCCTGCACCATCCCACCCTCTCCCCATCTACTCAAACCACCTCACCTGCCCACCTGCCTGCCTCGTCCTGCTGTCTGCCTGAATCTACATTGTGCTAATTCATGTAGGGCTGCAGCTATCGATTATTTTAGTAATCGAGTATTCTATCGATTATTCCATTGATTAATCGAGTAATCAGATAAATACTTTTGTCTTATTACAGTACAATAGTAACTATTCAAAAGAGAAAAAAAGACAGGTCTCTTAAAATGAACAACTCATTGGTTTTAATGGTTAAACTGCATACCATAATCATCATATTTTAAGTAACTCAACATGAGGCAGATGAAATCATCTGAAAAAAAAACACGCTTCGGACCTGAAACTAGTTTTTCAGATACTTGCGGCACAAATGAACACAAATACAGCAGTAACGAAGGAGCCCAGTTTCACGTCTGAATGCCTTTTTCTAGTGGGGCTGGTTGAACTTTTGACCTTTGCAAAAAACCTGTAATATCTGAAAAACTATAAAAGACAGGACAGTGATTGTTGCGGCACAAACGCAGGCCTAACGAAGGAGCCAGGTTTCAGGTCCAAATTCAATTGTAGGGGGGCTGGCTGAACTTTTGACCTTTACAAAAAACTGTATTATCTGAAAAACTATAAAAGATAGGACATCGATTTTTGTGGCACAAACGTAGGACTGCCGAACGAGCCCGGTTTCATGTCCAAACGCATTTGTAGGGGGGCTGGGTTACATAATCGTCCGGAGAAAATAATAGCTATTATCTTTAAAACGAAAGCAGCACAGATCTTAATTTTTGCAGCACAAACGTACAGGACAAACGTAGCACTAACCAAATACGATGGAATTTTTATTTGTGCAGATTGTGGGGGGGGGGGGGGGGGGGGGAGGCAGCTTCACGGTACATAGTAAGAAGTACATAGTCGTGTGGCTTGAACAAATCATCGAAGCAAAAAAAATTGCATCGAGGATTTTTTGTAATCGAGTTATTCGATGAATCGTTGCAGCCCTAAATTCATGAGCTCCCAAACTTTTCAGTGCCAGAGACTCTCGACCCTCAGACGCTCATTTCGCCCTGGATGGGGATCAGTAGATTTATCCCAATTGACTGGCTGTGATTACAGTGTGAAGTGTAATGTAAAAATGTAATTTTGTAATGTCTCCAAAATATAAATATATAAAAATATTTTGGAAGTCATTTCAGAATCCCCCCTTTGAAAGCCCTGTGCCAATGTAGGTAAACTTGCACTGCACACCAGAGCAAAATAGGCTTTCCCCTAGAGAAAACTCCCAAGGTTTCTGAGAGAGGGAGATTTTCAAGTTGGGTCTGTGACTTTCTAAGTGCTTTCTGGTAATGCTCCTTGTCAGAGACACAATATAATAATACGTCTGACTTACATCCACTCTGCAATTATGTTTACCGACAACAGGTGAGAATTTCTTCAATAACTTATTTAAAGCTAATACATTTCTATATATTTTTTAAAGCTATCCTTATGAGCTATGATTACACAAAAATGCAAATTCCTTTGAGAATTCCATAATTTTTATTTAAAGGGTATAAAACAGTAAAAATAATATTTGAAGATTAAAATTACCCCATATTAAAGATCCAAAACATATTTAAGTATAAAATTAAAAGTTCATTTCATTTTATGGAATACATGGAATGTTTGAGATGTATGCATTTTATACATTTCATGCATGCTCACATAAAGAAGTGCGTTTACATAAAACTAAGTTGCACAATTTGAGGCGTATTGATTTCATATTCAACAGGTAAGGTACACTATGCCCAGGCCATAGCGGACTCTAATGTTTAGCTTAAAGTGTACAAAGTTTGTTACTTTACAGGCGAGAAAGTAAAAAAAGAAAAATTTTAAGTAAAAAAACTTGGACAACATATAATATACTACTGATTACTCTACACAATAGAAAACCACAAAATAAGTATCAAAATATAATAATGGCGTAATAATAAATTTCATTTTAGTTTTAATTTAGTCCTCTGTATCTTAAATATATACGTGATTTCTGAGGATGTGAACTCAGTTAGCAGGGACAAGGCAGTAAAAATGGAGAATCCCGGTGCATCATGGGAGGACAGTGCCTGACACGACGGCCATTTTCCCGCTGGACGCGCCGCTTCCATTGTGTGAACCTACAGTAAATACCGAGACGGCTAGTTTAGCTAAACAAGATTTCCACTCTCTGCGACCGCACATTTTAAAGGTAAGCTTCTACAAATTAGGTAGTCGTGTTCCTAAAGTGTTTGCGCATTTATTGAACATTTTTGTGTTATTTTTAAATCAGTATTTTATTTTTTTCTCGCCAAAGTCGAAAAAACAAACGACACTGCGAAGCGCCCGAGAAAAAAACCGTCTTTCTGCTCGCAGAAACCAGAAAATCAATTTCATTTCACCCCGTGTTTCACTTCGGATAAACATAACCGTTGCGAGTTGGTGCGCGTCTTTTTATATATTTTTGGATTCCCCTAAGTGTCTAGTTTCATCTCTGCCGCGTCGATACGTGTAAATCGGTAGTATTCTTTATCTTTTTCCAGGTCTAATTTAGCCGCGTATAGGTTCTATTACGCAGATCCTCGTCCCGGCTGTGTTACAGCGGCGGCCATCGTTTCCTCGCCGCTGGGGGCGGGGCTCGTTGTGCTAGTATGGGAGCGGTTAGACCGGCAAGTCCCGCCCCTCTGGTTTACAAGAAGTGTTCCGATTGGGTCTTTAATGCAGATTCTTCTAATTGATTGGCTATATATCCGCTTCAAATATATGTCCATCAAAGTACTTCATCTTTAATTCACGTCCAGCCAAAGCAGGTGTGTCCACGGTACCCCCTCTATGTTCCATTCTCAGCGTCAACTTCTAAGTTGTGCTTAAAACTAGAGGGAAAACGAGAACCCATTGAAAATGTAGAATTTCGGTTTTCTCGGTTTTTATTTTTTTTCCTGATTGGAAGAGGTGTCAAGGTTTTACTGTTCGTGCGTGGTAGTCAAAATTTCTACTGATATTTATTTTCAAACATTTGTGTTTTTGTAAAATTCGTACCGCTCTCCCCTATTATAACGGCAAACAAATCTTAATGCATAAGTTTAATTGTCCAAATCTATTTGGCAGATTGTCGTTTTAAATGTTCACAGTTACATGTCAATAATGTATAATGCCAAAAGAACAATTATCTGTGTAGTTACTACAGTAAATAAAATAAAACACAAACACATTAGGAAAAACAAATGGCATTATAGGATGACATTTAAAAAAAACTTTTTCCAACCATAAGGGCCCTGGGTTCCTTGAGAAGGATCATTTGTTATAGGACATACATACACGCTGCAGGTAATTTAGTGATGCAAATTAACTATGTCTTGTGGGAACATATAAACCGTGTACTCAGAATTCGGACTGTCACTTTCAGGTGACTTTGAGGTGCCATGGCTCGTACCAAGCAGACCGCCCGTAAGTCAACTGGAGGCAAGGCCCCGCGTAAGCAGCTTGCTACTAAAGCTGCCCGCAAGAGTGCCCCCTCTACTGGTGGGGTCAAGAAGCCTCATCGCTACAGGTGAGTGACAGTGCATGTGTTTCTACTTAAAGTATAGACCCTGTTGGTGTGTATTTGTAAAGTTCCATGCATGGTTCCCAAGAGAGCTGCTTTTATTGTGATGATATTTTCATCCCACAGGCCCGGAACTGTCGCCTTGCGTGAGATCCGTCGGTACCAGAAGTCCACGGAGTTGCTGATCCGCAAGCTGCCTTTCCAGCGGCTGGTGAGAGAGATCGCTCAGGACTTCAAGACGGATCTGCGCTTCCAGAGTGCTGCCATTGGGGCCCTGCAGGTCAGTCACCCCACGCTTACAGCCACATGGTTCTTTGGGGGAATGCCTGTAATGAGATGATAGGATGGTGTTTCTGGGCTTACTGCTGCTAAAAACATTGGTATCATCTTGTTGTTAAGGGCTAAATGTTCTTCTTACTGGGTCCTTTGCCTTTATTTGAATGCAGGAGGCCAGCGAGGCGTACCTGGTGGGCCTGTTTGAGGACACCAACTTGTGCGCCATCCATGCCAAGCGCGTCACCATCATGCCCAAAGACATCCAGCTGGCCCGTCGCATCCGTGGGGAGCGCGCTTAAACCTTCCCAGCTTGGTTCTCCTCTTCTCCTCCTTGACGTCTGTCTTCCCCTCCCTTTCTCGAAGCTCCATGCTCCTCTTCTGTTTGTAGTGCTTAGATTAACAATGATTATGATGACAAAGTGTGTAACTGTGTCTTTCTTAGTGCTGTTGGCAGCAGACCTTTAGGGTACCTTTTTGTGCATGTACCAGCTTAGTGCTGATCAGACACACATTCTCACAAGCACATCAAAGTGACAGGTTCCTGGCTTAGGAAGCTTGTATCTGGTCAGGGAGGGTTCATGAGGTCAGCTCTTTAAAATAACGGAGATGCACTGTAGTGCCTGGGTGACAGATGGGCTCCCAGCTGGGTGGGTGAAGCCGCAGAAAGGTGGATGAGGCAGGAGGGTGATGCCAGGGTTGATCTGCTGGGGGCTGAGGGGGGTGACTGTTCCCTCAGCAGGGTGCTAACACTGCCCAGAGCTCATCTCCTGTCCCATACTACCCCAAAGTGAGCATTCAATACAGTGACGATGGAGAATTTCTCTAATGGATTTAATAGTGCCTGTGGGGGTGATGATCTGTAGTCTGTGTGTGTTTGTGTCTGCTGATCAGCACAGCAAATTATATTCACCTACGAGCATCACTTGGTAGAGCAATTGTTTATTTCAGCAATGATGATTACTGTCATCATTATTGTGGTGTCTTTTTTAACGAAAAAAAAAACTCATAGATGCAAAAAGAAGTTTAAGATTCATTTTTACATGTGGACCGTGCAGAACAATATTTTTTACTGATTGTCTTGCCCATTTAATTCCTTTTCCTATAATGTATTAACTACTCTGTGTATTAAATGATTTAAATTAATTTGATTCAGTTGACATAAAGTAAATGTTACCAAAGCATTTTAAAGTCATGGAATGACAGTATGTAGCAAACTACATGTGCATCACTTTCACTCTAAAGTGTCCTAGATTGCCATCTTTATTATTTTTAAAGAAAAAAAACTTTAAATTTTTCCCATTTTTTCCTGTTTCTCAGGGTGGTGTAACACCTTTGTTTCATTCTTTTATTTTGATTTTTAAATGTTAAAGATGTTTAAATAAACTGATCTTTGTAATTTCCAGATTTCTCATATAAGGTGGTAATAAATAGATGTTACACAGTTTTGTCAAAGAATGGTTATTGCACTGGATGGAATAGTGACTGAGTGTGTAGCACTTTTGCCTCATGCTTCAGGGTTGGGGGGTTTGAATCCCACCTCAGCTGTGTGTAGAGTTTGCAAAATATCCCTGTGTTGCATGGGTTTTTTCTGGATGCTCTAGTTTCCCACTGCAGCTGAAATATCCAGGCTAATTGGCATATCCATGGTGAGCGCGGGGCAAAGGACACGGTAGATGGAAAGAAGACCACCATACACATTATGGGCTGTTTAGAAACATTTTGCTTAAGTGAATCTTTTTGGACTGTGGAAGGGAGAACCTGCAAACTGCTGGCACACAGAGCAAAGGCAGAATTGGAACCCCCAACTCTAGAAGTGTGAGGCTATAGTGTTGGCCAGGGTTCCCCAACCTGGTCCTCAGGGACTGCCGGACAGTCCACGTTTTTTCTCTTTCTCAGCTCCCTGCCAGACAGGCTACATTTTCACTCCCAAGCAAAAAACGTGGACTGTCTGGCAGTCCCCGAGGACCGGGTTGGGGAACACTGGTGTTGACCATCGTGCCACTAACAATTTAGCAAATGAAATTCAAGAAGAGCATTACAAAATCCACCTTGACCAACTCGTACTGTTAACCGGTTTAAATGAATCCCAGTTCCTGTGTCATGTATCGATTAAAATGTATCTTATGCGATACATTTTATTCAAAGCTGCAGTAGCAACTTACGGTTTGTGGATGTTGGTTTCCATCGCGGGGTGGCACAAGCATCCTTTCCTCGTATTTTTTTTTAACCCGCACATAGATTTGCCCATATTTTAACATAAATGCTCTCAACAACGCAACAGGAATTCGTTATGCAGAGTATTATTAACTTTTAAATTGATATGACAATATAATAATTATACAGTTTCGGAGATGGACGATATCTGTCATTATGAATCCCCCCACTGGTACAACCCAAAATGATTAGGCCTTTTGTACCATGCGAACAATATCTGGTTTCATTCTTTGTTACATGTTTTTCCAAATAACCACATCTCTATAGTTCGATGATGTTTAGCCGCCACTCTCAGCTAATCCCAACTAATGCTCCTATAAATACATAAGTCTGCCATGACCAAAGCGGAGAATTTGTCTGCTTTCACTCGTCAATCGACTAATTTGCCAACTTTAGAGTTAAAAGGAAGTTACCGCGCCACTCTCAGTTTATGGTAGGGATTTAGACTAAAACAATTTGTAAGAATGTCGATAAAAGTCTGTGGTGGAGAAAAACACATTTATTAACCATATGGAACTATTATTTGTTTAACGTTTAATGTTCGTCAAAGACAGACTGTGCGGCATATGGCCCGGTAATTATTATTTACGGTTACACGATGGACTGTTTAGCGTTGGAGGAGCAACTTTTTTCACACGTCACTTTTAAACCTAAATTAATCGCATAGAGGAGAAAATGTCGTGCTGTCCATACATTCCAACTAGATCAATATATTCATGACGACTAAAACGTTATTTTACACCATTTGTCACGGGAATCCCCCCCCACATCAAATTAAAGATACATTTTCTACCAAATATACATTTCTCCCACATTCTAACTGTGGGAAAAGTCAGTAATTTGGAGTAAAATGAGCAGGTATTGAAGATGGGTGGATTGATTGATGGGTGATGTACATTTTAATGCAAATAAAACACACCAAAATAGTTGACTGCAATGCAATTTACTTAAGCAACGGTAAAATATGTCGCTTGGCGTCAGATGTTATATACGAATATGTATGGTGAATCATAGCGGGTGCGATTTTACGTATGTGACAAATGGCATCCGAAACAAACATTAAATAGCTGTTTATGGATAAACTGGAAAATGGTGTGTACTACGGACGCCGGTGCATTGTGGGATATGTGTGATTGACACGGCGGCCATTTTCCCGCTGGACGCTTCGCTCCCATTGTGTGATCGAGACAGTAAATACTGACACGGTCAGACAAGCTAAACCTTTATTTCATCCTTTGTTCCTACACTAAAGGAGGTAAGTGGCCGAAAACCAAACCCCGCAATTCACTATACACTTTTGCCTAATCTTATTTAAAGTTTGTTTTCTCATAAATTCCGGCGAAATGTGTTTTATTTTCAACGGCAAAGCGAAAACAAACCCGAGTGCCGAAGCGCAAGCGGAAAAACAGGCTTTCTACTTCAGAGGACAGCGAGAAAAATCCGCTTCAATTCGTCAGGCTTTTGCCTCGATAATATACAGTCACTGAGCGTCGCTGCAGGTGTTTAAGAAACTTTGTGTGTTCCTTAGGTTGTCGAGTTCAATCTCCGCCATGTATTTTCGTTGAAAACGTTGCCGTTTTTTATCATTTTTAAAAAGTTTTAGAGGTAGTCTACCGCTCGCAATACATAGCGCTTTACCTCGGCTGTGTTTCAAACAGAAGCCATAATCTCATGGGTGGAGGCGGTTCTCAGAATTGGAGGAAGGGGGGGCTAGGGCCAATCTAATTGGTTGGATACGTGTATTCTGATTGGCTTTATGGCTGTTGTAATTTACGATTGGCTATTAAAGAGTTTATGCCTTGCCTCTACCCATAATTGATTACGCTGATTGGCTACAGATTTTGTTGCTAGGTTTATTTTTTTTTCGAGCGCTAGTGGCTTGAATGAGTTTCTGTTGAATTTGTTGTGAATACTTACCGAACGGGTTCACTGCACAACTAGAATCATATTAATTCTTCAGTTAGTATTTATATGTATTTTAATTTTGGCAGGGTACTGTCCATCCATCATTGAATACTCAAAATAAATATCGTCATGCTTTAGTTTCCCTGACAAGTGAGAGCAACTACTTTATAAATGGTGTATTTAATAAATATTTGTGAATATTGCGTTCGTGAACAAAACATGTTAATTCTCGTTGAAAATTGTATTGGCTATGAAATTGTTAAAATATAGCATTTCAAAATAATCACACATACAAAGGGAGGATGTTTAAGTATGATCAAATTCTCATTTTCAGGTGACTTTAAGGTGCCATGGCTCGTACCAAGCAGACCGCCCGTAAGTCAACTGGAGGCAAGGCCCCGCGTAAGCAGCTTGCTACTAAAGCTGCCCGCAAGAGTGCCCCCTCTACTGGTGGGGTCAAGAAGCCTCATCGCTACAGGTGAGTGACAGTGCATGTGTTTCTACTTAAAGTATAGACCCTGTTGGTGTGTATTTGTAAAGTTCCATGCATGGTTCCCAAGAGAGCTGCTTTTATTGTGATGATATTTTCATCCCACAGGCCCGGAACTGTCGCCTTGCGTGAGATCCGTCGGTACCAGAAGTCCACGGAGTTGCTGATCCGCAAGCTGCCTTTCCAGCGGCTGGTGAGAGAGATCGCTCAGGACTTCAAGACGGATCTGCGCTTCCAGAGTGCTGCCATTGGGGCCCTGCAGGTCAGTCACCCCACGCTTACAGCCACATGGTTCTTTGGGGGAATGCCTGTAATGAGATGATAGGATGGTGTTTCTGGGCTTACTGCTGCTAAAAACATTGGTATCATCTTGTTGTTAAGGGCTAAATGTTCTTCTTACTGGGTCCTTTGCCTTTATTTGAATGCAGGAGGCCAGCGAGGCGTACCTGGTGGGCCTGTTTGAGGACACCAACTTGTGCGCCATCCATGCCAAGCGCGTCACCATCATGCCCAAAGACATCCAGCTGGCCCGTCGCATCCGTGGGGAGCGCGCTTAAACCTTCCCAGCTTGGTTCTCCTCTTCTCCTCCTTGACGTCTGTCTTCCCCTCCCTTTCTCGAAGCTCCATGCTCCTCTTCTGTTTGTAGTGCTTAGATTAACAATGATTATGATGACAAAGTGTGTAACTGTGTCTTTCTTAGTGCTGTTGGCAGCAGACCTTTAGGGTACCTTTTTGTGCATGTACCAGCTTAGTGCTGATCAGACACACATTCTCACAAGCACATCAAAGTGACAGGTTCCTGGCTTAGGAAGCTTGTATCTGGTCAGGGAGGGTTCATGAGGTCAGCTCTTTAAAATAACGGAGATGCACTGTAGTGCCTGGGTGACAGATGGGCTCCCAGCTGGGTGGGTGAAGCCGCAGAAAGGTGGATGAGGCAGGAGGGTGATGCCAGGGTTGATCTGCTGGGGGCTGAGGGGGGTGACTGTTCCCTCAGCAGGGTGCTAACACTGCCCAGAGCTCATCTCCTGTCCCATACTACCCCAAAGTGAGCATTCAATACAGTGACGATGGAGAATTTCTCTAATGGATTTAATAGTGCCTGTGGGGGTGATGATCTGTAGTCTGTGTGTGTTTGTGTCTGCTGATCAGCACAGCAAAGTATATTCACCTACGAGCATCACTTGGTAGAGCATTTGTTTATTACAATATTGATGATTACTCTTATTGTTATGGTGTCTATCCTTTTTTTTTTAATGCATACATGTCTTTTCATAGCTGCAGAAAATACTTTTTAAAGAAAAAACAGCAATATGGTATTTTACTGAAACAAAAATGTTATCATAAATTTAAGCTATTGATTTACACTGGCCACTATTATAGGGGGATATTTTATAGATGCCCTTTGTTTTTCTTATGGTGATAAGTTAACCTGCCTTCATTCTTATCCTTTCTCTGTTCTCGATACAAAATTGGCTTTAAAGGCATAACCAATGTGACGCTGAAGCATTGGGGTGACTTGAAAAGACTGTAGCAGCGAGGTTTCCTATCATCGCTCTCACTCCATAGCGTGTACCTTCACTCAGAGATTAGACTGTCACTGATCGTTTTTGAAAGCTCAGAACTTACAAAATGTTATTTCATTATCAAGTAGCTGCAAGTTACTACAGCATGTTGAAAAGGTGTGCTTTTAGAGCCGCTGTGAATTTTGTGAGTAGGATAATAAAAGTTTGAATCCAGTCGAATAGGGTCCCTATTTCCTCTTCCTCGACTCCCACCCTACGCCCCTCCCCCCTCGTAATGTGTTTCCCCATTTCTCAGGTTGTAGTGACTCTTATCACTTTAACATTATGACTTTTGATTGAAACTTGTCCAGATGTTAAATTAAGCCGATCTTTGTAATTATCAGATTTCTCATATTAAGATGGTAATAAATGTTACACATACATTTGTGTGTTTTATTGGCTTTTTCTCAGCATGGATTTTTAAACAGGATTTAGATATGTTAATAATATGATTGAAAATAAATTGAGAGCTGATTAGCTGTTACATTCGTTACACAAATGCCTATATTGCTCAGAACTGTTGAAATTGACCTCAGAGCTGCTTTATTGATAGCACTGCTCAGACAAGGACAAAGTAATTTATCTGTCCACTCAACTTCTAAGAAGTATTCCAGGCAGCATATGTCACACACCTGGGTGGGATGGGTGCCACAAGTAATTCACTGGCTCTCAGTTGTGTAATATATGTTATACTCACATTTTTTGCATTTGTATTTCTGTATAAAAATTAACAATCATTATTCATTGATAAATACCATCTGGAATTTTATTTATGATGAATGGGATAGGTACAGGACAAATAGGGGTAAGCATGCTGGTATTTCTCCACCAGTAAACAAACCACTTACGTAACTTACATATTCACATAATGTATGGAATTTTCGTAATACTTTATATCGCACCCGGCCGTCTTAGCGCTAGGGGGAGATATTGTCCCACTGGTAGCGTTATCAGCTCTGAACAGCGTTTCTCAAATGCCTTCAAAATATTTTCGTAGTGTTTATTTCTAGGTTGTACATATACTCTCTTGCGAAAATTACACAGAAAATCAAGTTTTTTCCTTCTTACTCTATATATTTTGTAAATATTTTTTTTTGAGATGACATGCGTGTAAGGGCGTTTTCATTTTAGGTTTCGCACTTGAGTCCTATTTGTCTGCATAATGCTATAAATAAGCATTTTTTTTTTTTTCCATCACCATGAGAATTATTATTTTTGCTTTGGTTTTCATTCTTATTTTGAGTTCCCGTTGCCAAATCTGGATATTTTCCCGCAATGTTTTTCGTGATATACCTGCATTGTCATTTGTTTGTTGGTTTAGCGTGTATTAGAAGAATTGAGAATCTCCAACTACTACAGTGGATATAAAAAGTGTACCCACTTTCCCCACGTCCTGATGACTGTCTTCACTGTGAACCATAGTATATCTGACGCCGGGGAAGGTTTTTATACCCTTTTCTTGACTGATACCTTTCAGCTATGAGATTCCTTTGACGCATCGTAAGCTCTTTGCTATGGGGCGCCGTTTGTAAAGCAACCAAGCAGACTCTAGTTACAGGAAGTTACATTTTTGCACAGTTACATTCTTGAACTATTGCGTTACGTTTTTACCGTTCGAAATGTAACGCAATAGTTACTTCCCCTGGTAACTACTTACTTTTATAACTCAGTTTTTGTGAGAAGTAACTAGTAACTAGGAGGTAACTAATTAATCTTTAACGTGCCCATATGGGGCGCCGTTTGTAAAGTAACTAAGCACTTTTCTACTTATCAACATTTAGGGCACTTTTATTACATTTATCATTTTTGAACTATTACATTTTATATTCATGGGGAAATGGATACAAGATGCTAACGTGGTTAACAGCGTTTTAAAGCGAATGTAATATTGCGGGAATGTTCTGGTATGTAAGCGCCTCACCGCTGGAAGATACGCCATCCGACGCCTTTTTGCTCCTTCTTATCCTTTCCAAGCAGGAAAGGAGAAGAAACGTATACCAGTTCTTTTCCCCGAACAGTCGTGTGACCGATCGAGACTATTTGACTCAGCAATAGTGTCCGACCGTCGCGAAACGATCAGACGACACGGACAAAGGAGGGTTCCTCCATAAATGGCGACCGTCAGAAATAATATCCATGATATCTCCACCTCCACGTTCTCCACCACCTACAGCCACATAGCGCGCTTTCATTATTACCGCCCATTTCCATGCAAACAACCCATAGGGGCGTGGCAAATTTACATAGGCTCTCAACATTTCGAGTCTACATTTAACATTTAGATTTAACATTTAGATTAAGCATATATGATTTTTAACACTTTATTTCTAGCTAAATGTAATGAAAGTGCACTAAATGTTGAAAAAGTGGCAAGTAGAAAAGTGCTTAGTTACTTTACAAACGGCGCCCCGTACTTTACGGACCTTGGCTTTTTTTGCTGTAGGGTGCAGCTTAGTAAATGTCAAGAAAATCTCACTAATACAGTTGAACTTTATTTGGGGGTTAATCAGAGACACTTTAATTGATGGCAGGCGTATACCCCAAAAGACACTATGTTGTAATTAAATTAAGAGGTGCATCACCTAAGTATTATTTTCAGTGGGGGCTCATTCGTGCAGCCAGCTTATTGTACGTTTTTTATTTTTTATATTTTTCCCCCTAACAGATTTGTTTGTTTTTCAATTGAATTGTATTGGTTATATTTCGCATTAAAGGTAGGACAGGTTTTTAAATAATTTATCGTGGTTCGTTTTTTATTTTGTTTTTATTGGTGACAATGCAAAGAGCAGAACCAATTTCCATACAGGGGTCTCTTCATAAAAGGAGGGACAGATCAGTTCTCTGCCGACCACCAAAGTGGCTTCTGCCTTCCAAAGATAAGTGTCAGAAAACCACCAAGAATACGTACCCAGTCTTTCCACTGGGTGCTTTGGTTTAAACTGGTTTTTAATAAGGTCGGTGGGTGTCTGTAGAAAAATGCTTTCATTTATGGTTTTAATGTATTAAAGTTCATTAGATTTTTGTTCAGAAATATATGCCTTTATATTTTGTAAAAGGTGACGTCTTAATGTTGAGTAATAATTGTCATCCGCATAATATCGTCGTTCCTGCAGTTCAGCAATCAAGTAATAATACAGAAATTCCTCTCTTGGTTCAATTAAGCTCAATATGACATTCTATTTCAGAGCTATTTTCTGTAAAGTATATTTGTATGTATGTTCTGTGACTTAGTGGAATTACTAATGGAGTTTGTAAATAATCGTATGTAAATATCTGCTTATAAAGGTAAAATACTGAAAACTGACAAAACAGAATAAAATATCCACAGTACTTTTTGAAGGTGAGATGTTGAATTTAAAAGAATGTATCTCTCTGACAAAGTAATATTTTGTTTCTTTTTGTCTATTATTTCGAAAACTATAAACCTACAAAAATATGTTAGGCTTTGTTTGCTTTAAAGCGAATGTGTTTTATAAGTGTGAAATACTGTCTCGGGAGGATTCCCAGCGGGCCGTTTAGCTGTTATGTCGGTCAGAAACAAAATAAAAGTTTTAAAAGTTTAAATTTGAGCCTGTCGGAAAAAATAATTTCACAACCTCAGAATTCTACAACAACGCTTCACACGCACAGAGACAGACTTTTGGCATTTTTACTTTTTTGATTGCATTCACAGATTTTATATATATATTTTTTTAATAAATTTGAGGATTTCCAGGTGGGGACCTGAAAAAGGAAGTTTAAGGTTTTACCACACTTTGGGGACATGCAATCGCCCCCCGACACACACGCGCGATTATTCGGCACAGAGGAGTGTGTGGTCGCTTGTCACTCAGCTGTGAATGAGCGCAGTGCGCGGTGGCGGAGCTGCTTTTACCGTCACTGGAAGTTTCTCAAACGATGGATGAGAAAGAGACCAGGCAGGGCTGAAAAGGGCGGGCTGCTTAAACAGTTCACTGTGCTATTTAAGATATTGTTTATTTTCTTCTAGGAGTGTCAGTAATAAATTTATCGGGATAACAAAACTTGAACTGTGCCACCATTTATCAATGTTTCCCCAGAACGAAGACAAAATGCGCTGGTCGGGGGCACAGAACTCCAGGGCAGGAAATGAGTCCCACTCCTTTACCTGCGTGGACCTGTTTCGGGGTCTGGGTGCTTAGTTTTTATAAATATGCAGTTTTTTTGTCGTTGCAGAGGGTACTGCGCATGTGTACGTCTCCGGGAGCGCATTCTGAGTGGTGCGCGCAAATTGCGCGTTCACCTTCCCCAAAAGTCTGCATATAGCGTCAGTCCATCTGTGCCGTCCTGGGGGATTACAGTCAATCCGTCTGTCTGCGGCTGAAAGTGCTGACTGACAGATCACAGATTAGTACTGGGCTGTACCCACGGAGAAGGGGGGTGGAAGAGAGAAAGAGAGAGAGAGAGATTAACAGAGCAATGTACCGAGAAGGAGGGAGGAGAGATTAGGGCAGTACAGAGAGAGGCAGTGAGAGATTAGGACTGCATAGCACACATGAAGAGGAGGGGGCTTCGGGGTCGGGCTATGGGGAGGATTAACCTTGTGCACCAACGAGCACAACCTCGCCCACTGCCACCACACAACCACCTGCTGAAGCACACACGCATGTAATGATCATTCCTATACGTTGTACACGTATGTATAGCTAAAGGCACTATTGCGCATGCGCAATTGTATAGCCTAAGTACACCGATTAAAACAAATTATTAACGAGCAATCATGACGGCAGGCAGACTTCTACCTCGGCTACACAACCTTTGTGGCAACATTTCATTCAAATACGTTTAGGGTGAACCGGTATTATTTCTGTATTTTGAATCCGCCGGGGAAATTCTCTTATGCCAGAGGGCACTGCTCCACACGTGTAGATCGTGGTACGTTTCTCAAAAACATAGTTGTAAACGTTAGCAATTTACGTATTTGGAGCCATGCAATTGCATGGTTCGAACTAAGTAAGTTGCTGATGGGAGCTTTTGGGAATTAACGTATACATTGGTATGACTGTGAGGAAGCACAGTATCAAAAACATTGATACAGTTTATGTTGTGGTGAAATTCGATTTGTTATTTTGTAAAATGTAGAAAAAAATTAGAAAAAGTTGCATTAGTTTGCTAAACATCAGCGGTGTTTTGGGGGAATCTAAGTTATGACCCCTTTCAGCAACTGTACCCGTTTTCCCTTGTTTTACCTTTTGAGAAGAATTTACATACGGAGACAATTTCGTCATTTTCCATTTTTACACCATGAGGTCTTTTAGGCAGTCATAACCCGATGCTAAAATTAATTAGGGGATATATCTTATCAGTTCTCGGGCAGTATAGGCTAGGCTATAGAATTCTTATCACAGATAGGTTGAACGTAAAATAAAAGTCATTCTGCCAATTAAAATGAGTGAAACGCGAATGCGTAATGCAGCCATGAAATGGTTGTTAATCCCCCCAGCAGACGTTTTATTATCACACACTTCTTTCCATTTCATTTTAAGAGCATCATAATTGTATCGCCGATATCGTTTTCCTTTCGCTAGCTATCTTCGTTTTTATTGCGTCACTTACGTATGACGTTAGGTATGACGTACCCATGTGGAACTAGCCTGAGCAGAAGAACAGTTTTCAGCTGGACGCACGAACTCCAGCTGTGCCAGAGTACGCAGTGTAGTCTGTGTTTGGACTATAACCTGCACGGATCGGCATAAATTGCATCGATTTTAACATTTTTAAAACAAATTCTGAAAGCAAGTATTTTCGATACATTCATCAGTGGCATTTGGTCTAAGAAACTTCACGAAACTTTACAAATTCTTGTAAAATTCTTAGGATTTTCTAAAAACAATAAAGCAAATTAAGCACCATGACTGGCATTAAGTAGCACGTTAATGGCACTCTACTGCTGTAATTCAACCCAACATCATTTATATTTTGCACCGAACTATTAAATCACCAAGCAAAATTAAATCCCCGAGACCCAGAGTCTTCCTCTTTCTGTAATATTTAGAGTGTATTTGTGTTTGTTACATCAGTTCAGAACAATATAGCCCTATATTTTAAAATGTTAGTGGTCTTCCTGTTCTTTTTCGCCTTTTCTATGACTGATATAAGATAGAAATTCCACATTTCAGACTTAACTGAATCAAACACTCTATATCACTCCAATCCAAATCCAAAACAGCCATAAATTCATCCTAGGTGACAAACTATAAAAGTTCTGCCCTTTCAAAGAACCTACACCAGCAAAATATTTTTGGCACACACTAATAGTTTACAGGTATAATAAATGCTATTATTTAAATGTGTTTACACTGAGCAATACCCATGCAGGTTATTTCAAACCTAGAGGGGAAAAAACTGAGGTTGATAGTGATTGGTTCATTCCAGTGCAGCAACACAGATTAAGTTTTTTTCCCCTTCACATTACCTCCCTTTTCGCCAATCCCGTGTCACATGACCCATTACATCACTGGATTGAGGTCAGCAGTGGATTAGGAGGCTACCACTGCAATGGAATTACTGGGTGTGGAGAGAGGGGGCAAAAGGGAGCAAGGATGGTTTTCAGCACAGAGAGAGTGTGGCAGCAGAGCTGGGTGGCTCATGAGAAAAGAGGAGATAGAATGGCAACAGAGTATGACTGTAACTTAATATCACCACCTGGCACCTTTTCACTGCATGCATATGACCGCACTGGACATTTAGTTAAACTGCTTGCATATGATGAGTGATCTGATAATAGATTTGTCAAAACCCACTTTTTGGCCTGTATCTCATTCTTTACTAATTGTCTTGATTGATTTATCTACTAGTTTAACATCCTCTGCATGTTGTGTTCAGTATTCAGTTAAAGTTTGATTGGCATGTTTTAGAACAGTAGATATTTTTGCTCTGTTATCCACGAACCTCATCAATCTAACAAAAAATAATGCAACAAAAGAGCCAAAGTAAGTGCATCAAAATATTATATCACTAAATTAAAATTACACAAGTCCCCGAAATCACAGTGATAGCTGAGCATGCTCAGTGCGGTGACAATTTCAGAGTCTCAGTTTCACAGTAAATCACCCAAAGTCTATGGTCAAAGTGAACATGATGAATGGTTCCCTGATGTAAGACTAATTCTAATACACACACATACTGTATAGACCATTAGAAACACAGACACTCAAACACTCCTTCTACCCACCCACCCACCGATCCATCTATCCATTAAGAGCACTCGTCGTCCAAACGCTTGTCCAGTGCAGGGTTGTAGTGAACCTAACATTTAATTCTTATCCATGAATATATAATTACATTTACTAACATCGCAACATCTAGCAAAGAAGGGACAAATACACACAAACTTTAAAATGCACATATAATCTACACTCAGTAGCGACTGTATTTTAGATGCATCGACTATTTAATGAAAAAAAAAAATATATACACATATATATATATATATACATATACATACAGTACTGTGCAAAAGTCTTAGGCAGTCAAAGGAAATTAATGATCTTCATGCTGATAGAAAACTGTGGTATTTTGTCTGTCAAAGTGTGTCATTTCAAAACCTCTACCAAAATCACACCAGTATTTGCAGCAACCATCCACTACGTCCTTGGATTTTTTTTGACTGAACCACTAGCACACCTTGTAAAGCTAATTAATAAATCAGACTTCTTTAAAATAATTTGATTCATT
>JAODKL010000037.1:8305530-8317635 GCA_026780765.1 Petrocephalus schoutedeni
TCTGAGCGAATATACAGTTACTACCCAGAAAAATAGCTTTAAACATTTCCCTTGACTGCCTAAGACTTTTGCACAGTACTGTACGTATAAATATATAAAGCAGGCCAAGTGAAGAGTTTCAGTGTTTGTTTTTAGCTTTAGAACTTTAGAATGGGCAGGACATGTGCCCATGTGTCTGCCAAATGCTGTAAATGTAAACGTACATGTGACTTGAGTGTGGTGTGATTGAAACATTCACACTGAGATTTTGTCCAGAATTTCCAGAAAATGGTGCAAAACAACCAGGCATTTCTACATGTGAAAGTATTAATGAGAGAGGTCTTAGGGGAACAGCCAGACTCATTAAAGCTAGCACAAAACGTCACAAACGCAGTATTCTGTACAGAAGGCATGAGCTGTTGAATCTTGAAGTGACTAGGCATATGCACCTTAAAAGTGCCACTGCGGGTGGATGCTGGAGTGAAATGGATTAATTCGCAAGCATTTCTTCAACATTTATATGTTCTCACCAGAGTGCCTCCTAACCATCTGCATGCTCATTAGTCTCAGTCCTGGCTGAGCTGTACCTGGGTATTAGGATGCACATCACTAATAACATTAGCTCAACCATTCCCAATCAGGCATACTCTAAAAGCACCAAAATCTGCCCCAGTAATCCTTAAACTAAAGAAACAGCCTAGAAACAAATAGCCAATTAAAAACCTCAGCTCTAGGTGTTATCATGCACATATATTTGTGAAATCCCTCCCTGCGTGATGTATGTGTATTTTGCATGTTTTCCTGGGTCGCGAGGATTTCCGGTCCAAAGTAATACAGCTGGGCAAACTTGCATCATGGCCTTGCCCATAGACCCTGTGTGCGAGTCCCTGCCCTACAATAAACTGGCATCCCATCCAGTCTGTATCCAAGCTTTGTGATTTACGCTGCCTGGATAAATTCTGGATGAATTAAATTAATTATTCTGCAGCAGACACTGAAATTGGCTGATATGGCTCAGTTTCAACCTGTCGCACTAGAAACGTTTCCAAATGAGCCACCCCGATACTAATCAATACAGTGACAATGGCTAAGTGAGTAAGTGGTCATCCACGCTTTAGTACTGGTTATCGATTGCCTTCCCAATTTGTTAAACAGAAGTGCCATCAGTGTCACTGGTTTTAAATCCATCTCATATATCACGTTTTAATATGAATTAAATTCTTCCATTATATCGGTGACATCCATTTCACTTTGATTTGTATATTAAACTATCTACTAACAACATATAGTTTAAGTACTAAACTCCAGTCTATTGATACTGTTCTGTAAGGTCAAGTAGTTAATTAACTTAGTTATATTTTAATGATATTAAAATAATGCCTGAATAAAAGCCAGAAAACTCCTTTTTATTTGTTGTATCACAGAAATGTATTCACTCATTTTGTCTTACCAAAGTTGGGTGGCTTTAATGCGTATTGCTGGCATTGAAAGTATTTTGACTTCATTTTAATTCATACAATTCATAACCGCAGATTTGAAAAAAATAACGTACGCAAAACGTTCCTGCAACCAACTTGTAAAATTTGCAAGTAATTAAAATGCTTCAAATAGTCTAGGGGCATTAAAGAGTTCTGCTCCAGCATTCCTGAAAGAGCTTGTAATCCCCCTTCACCCAATGTGACTTGTTTTTTCACCAGGAACTGGTTGCTGTATTCCACCTATTCCTTGTATTCAGTTAGCACTGTACACACAGTGGTGGCAAATGTTTCGTGGACTAGGCAAGTCATGTGGAACAATAGACCACAAAAATATAAAAACATTTATGGTGAATCAAAAACATAAAGCACATTTTTGATTATTATAATTAAGCAGAACACAAATGACCAAGGTTCTTAAGCTTTATTCTGTCCAGACTTGTTTATATGTATGAAACTAACTCCATGCTTATTAGCAAAATCAATTGAGCTATAAGTTCACTGTTGATACAACAGAAGTAATAATGGTGCTTTAAGGAATTCCACTAGGCCTCTTGTTAGTAAGGGTCATGCAAAGAATCAGAAAATTAGTCAAGTGACAGAAAAGCCTACATCAAGTCATGTCACCATCTTGAACCATACAATTCACCGCAATTTCCATGAGAAATGCTTACCATCTTAACCACAACGACAAAAGTCCCACAACCCTGCCCAGAATAAGTAGTTGGATAGGTGGATGGATGGATGGATGGATAGACAACGCTAAAGTAAATCTCCAGAGGCTGCTGTGAACTTCAGCATTATATGATTGCGCTCAATGACTTATATAGTCCTTCAGGACATTTCTAGTGAGGCCAGTTAACTGTACATATTGAATATTAGAATCCCGTTCTGTATCATAACAGATTCAGTGGATAGTGCTGATTCACAACGCGCACAAAGACAAGCTTCCTCCAGGGTGCCCATCTGCCCTACTTTGTCAATGTGTAGCATGGCAGTGACTTTGATGAGCTGCACACTGAGGGCAAATGGCTCACCACGGGGGTCTGTATGGTCTTCAGTTTCCCACAGTTTCTCCTTTTTTAATGTCTTTGAAGTCACAATTGCTTCTGTTCCACTAATTAAGGAAGGCTTGCTCCCTAAAAGAACTGCACTATCCTTTTGTACGTGAAAGAGGATCTATCAGTAGCAAATAACTAGGATGAACTGATCCAAATGCAAACTCAAACAGCTAACTTAAGACGTGTTGCCTCACGGCACCAATTTAATGTTAGAATCCAATAAAGAACTTGGCTTCTCTACAGCTGTACCTGTAAATATACTGCATTCACTGTCATGTAAATACACTAAATATTACTAAATTATACTAAATATTACTAAATCCCTGATGTTGTTTTGTCGACATTCTTGGCCTCCATTACAGCATTTTTTAAAACTATTTTATTTTGTATTCTCCATATTTCTGATTGCATAATTCTGTATATAAAGATATATCTTGATTAATACATTTTATGATATATTTTTTTTTACCTTTGCTGCATGATTAGTTTGTACTTGAGTGTCTTCAAGTAAGCAGTATCTAGTGAAATGGAATTAGAAATGCCAGAAATATCCAACTTCAGATATCTGTAAATGTTTTTTTTAATGAAAAGTCATGCAATGTGCTCAAAGTTTTGTTTTTAGTTATTGTATCGTAGTGTTGATTTCATGGCTGAAGATGAGATTGTGTGTCTGTTCTACACATACACGTACAATTTATGCAATCTGTGAGTCTGAGGGTCCACCTGTTGTGGTTAATGTTGGGATCAATTTGTCATGAAGAGAGAAAAAGATCTTGTAGGTAGAGGAGGAGTGGGACAACGAAGAGTGGGCAAGCAAGAAAAGAGTGAGGAAGGTGGAGAGAGAGAGAGAGAGAGAGAGAGAGAGGGAGAGAGACTGTAATCCTGACTAATTCACTTAGTCTAGTGCTGAGGAGGCAGGACGGTAAGAGGATTGGGACATTCTCTAAATTAGATCAGTAAAAATAAATTGCAAGAGGACTGGAAGATGCAGGCAGAGGGACACAAACAAAAGTAAAGTTTACTGACTGTACTGGGGCCTCTTCAGGCACTTCTGCATTATACCGAAGTATGATTCTTTCACTGTCCCCTGAATCCCAACTTCAGCCGAAACTGTAACACTAACCCAACTCTTACTGTAACCCTGACCATAATTCTAATTGCATGCAACAGTAACTTACTGAAATCCTAAACCGAAAAAAAAATCACTGGCACAAATCATCATCGATCAATCCACTAACTGCACTTTGAGTCATTTTTTAATAAATCAGTAACCAAGTGAAAGGCTTCAAATTCTTGTGAGAGTGAAGACATCCATTCAGTAAATTACTGTTACAAAATTTATATTTGCAACCTAATTTGCTCATTCAAGACTCCCAATCCAGGACCATCTTATGTTTTCACAAACTCCCCATTGACTAACTTTCATCCATCCATAATCAGGGTGATCCCGGTGCCTATTCTAGGAAATAGGGCACAAGACAGGGGATGCCCTGTGCTGTGTAGGACAAGCCACAGTCTCCTCCCATGACCCTGTACTGGTCTGATGCATTGATTGGTAGATGGATGTGAACTTACTTATATCTGATCAAGTCACAACATTGATAATAATTTCCATCCACCCATTTTCTGTAACCTCTTATCCAATTTAGGATTGCAGGATGGGACACCAACCCATCATAGGGCACACTCACACACACCTATGGGCAACTTGGTAACTGTGGGTTTTTTCAGGGAAATTCCGAAGACACAGGGGACACATGGAGCTGTGGCGGAGACCTTGGTGGTGGTCCCAAAGCTGTGAGGCAACAGTGCTAACCACTGCACCACTGTGCCATGCAAATTAACCTCCCACGATGATAACTGTTAGCTTTTTAATACAAGAACATGACCAGTTAGCTAGAACGACATAGTTCCATCTGTGTTCTTTCTTGTGATATAATACATTTTAGAAGCGTTATAATAGCTTGCATTGGAAATTTGATTACTCTTTTAATTTACTTTTGTTTGTGCATCATAAGGGCTGGAAAACTGGGATTAGGAGGAAACTGGAGCAGAGGCCAGCCCTGGACTGGTCCTACTGATGATTACAGCATTTACACAACAGCCCGGTGGCCAGCTTGTTTCCTGGGGATTAGGAAAAAGAAATGAATCATATTCTATGTCCTGAGTATATCTTTGTCTCCGGAGCTGTCTCTGAGGTTTACAGGTCCATATGTTGCACGCGGGGATTACCGAGCAGGCTTGACGCGCGAGGCACTCCGCCGCCGTTTCTTGCGCTTGCGCCTCGTCACGCGCTCTCTCCTGCTTTTCAGCATGACCACGTGTCTTTCGCCTCTAGAATGCTCAGCATTTGTCCCTTATGAATTATTTCTTGAAAAACAAAAGAAATGTTGATGCCCCGTTTTGGCGCAGTCAAACAAAGCTACGGTATTCTATTATGATTTTAGTTTACAGATTACATTGATGGATCTTTGCTTCTCTGAGATTTGAATTCAGGAACACAAAAGACCGAAACTATTAACATGAAGAATGACAGCGCTGGATCTGCTAGTCTCTGCACTGTAAAAGTAAAAATAAGGTCCAATGTACCGTGTTAATATGAAGGACTCTTTTCCGTATAATTTTTTCCACAGGTGTTTTACCCGTTATTTTGAATTTCGCGTTGCATTGTGGGAACGAGTACACCCGCTAAATTTAACAAGAAAAAATACGTAAAAACGGATAATGTCCTGGAAGAAAATTACCAGTACATTATCCGTTTTCTTTTTTTACAGTGTGTTACTATAAAAACTGTAACTGTAGCCGACGCAGGAAAAAGTTCCCCTAAAGCAAACTAATCTCAATTGACTGGTGGACACCGCACATGGTACTACAAAACCCGATTGCGGACATAATTTTATAGGTAGACTTTAAACTGCACGTAATTTACAAAGAATCTCAATTTGTTTGCTATAGAAGGGGGTCATGTTTACATATTATAAGGTACTGCGTATTCGAAGAAGCATTCAACACTGGAACTGCTTCAAATTAAATACTCTAAATTGATTAAAAATATATTTTCGAATTTCACGTCGCTCTGCTAGCGGGAAACGTGATTTCTAATAAAATGTGTTCTTTAAAAGAAGCAGAAATGTGACTCCTAATGCCTGGTGCTGGCCACTGTTAGATGGCCACAGCCCTTCTCACGTAAATAAGACGCATATAATAAGGGCCCCGTGGTGGCCGCAGGTTCCCGTGTCCGTCTCTTCAATCAATGATTAATTTTTCCAGCCACTACTGATATGGATAATTAAGCTTAAAGTGTGTTTTATATATAATATATTAAAACATTGTTGCTTTATGGTGCATTATAACTTTGTCTTCAACACCAGTTCATTCAATTAATCTCATTATTACTATATTCCCCCTAATATAATGTCAATGAAATGAGGGAAATAAGTATAATAAAGCTAAAATAAGAACATTTAATTTAATCATTGAAAAGTCATACACAGTCTCATCACCTATTGTCACTATCTTTATTGGATAAACCCCTGAGTTTAAAGAACAATTCAGAAAAGAAGAAACGAAGAAAAAAAAAACAGAAAAATAAAAGGTTGGCAGTGTTCTAGACATTAAGAAGCTCAGTTAGTGTGGTGTCAGTCTGTGTATCATGTTAGTACCAGACATGATTGCATTTTTCAAGTAAAGTTTAATATTTACAAACAAAATAAATCAACGGTCATATTAATAATAGTGTTTGAAGTAATAGGATTAATAGTAATAGTGATAATAATAATAATAATAATAATAATAATGATAAGATTTAGACAAATTACGACAAAATTTCTCAGAAGAACTCACAATTTAAAGTAACACAAACTGTTTAAGTCTAAAAAACAAGATTAAATAATGCGTAAACACCAAATATTCACCGCACACTCATTCACCAGTGGTCACTGAGGGAAACCACGTACTTCCTGTGCAAAGGATGGGGTCGTATCACACCCCCCTTTCCCTTTCTTTTGTCCTTCATTTCACAAAAAAAAGAAAATCATATGAGTTGTGTTCAGCAGCAGGCTTAGTTAAGTCATTAAGGGGTCAATTGAGTTCAAGTCATGAAATAAAACACAGGGGCTTGGACAGAGCATGCCTACAGTCCAACACGGTATACCTTCCTCATGGCTAACCCTAGGATCCTTTTGTGTTTTCAGAATATATCCCCTCTGCAAAGTCCATGCATTTGGCTCAGAGCTCTCTCAGTTCAAACAAGCAGCTTAACTGTAAAAACATGTTGACAAGAGACAATTGAATCAGAAGACTGAAAGACACTGTAATTTCAAATCAGACTCAAAGAAAAGTGACGCTCTGTGATCGCTCTACGTATAATGTGAAATAAAGAACCATGAGTCCTTATTAATGCCGTAATCTCAGCCTAGTCTAACCATTTTCCACATCGTGTCACATCATATATATACCAGAAGATCTCTATTCTGCTAGGAGAATAATTACTGAAGCATTTAATTCAAAGCATTAATGTAAATTTCATATAAAAAACAGTGCTTCTTAACTCTTCTTTTCATTTTCCTAATCTTAGCCATTTGAGTTGTTTGTTTGTTTTTGAATTCATACAAATTACTATTCTTGATGTAGAAAAAAAAAACCATCATATAGAAATTCCTTGATCCTGGATCACCAGGACTGACCTATGTATTACAGCAATTATTATTTCTTTTTACTAATACTGCTGATTAAAAATAAATACACATAATTCATAAATCTAAAACAACTTTTAGATAACTTTTTGCTTTCCTCTAGCATTGATGTCTTATGGTTGTTCTATGCAAGCAAAACAATAATTGAATAGATATGCAAAACGTTCACATTTCAGGCTCCTTGTAAGTTGACCTCTATCTATGAATGTCGATTCCAGTGCTGTGTAATATCTAGCTGCACAAACCTAATACTCAATGTTGATTATGCATTTTTCCAAAGACAAAAGAACAAATTGACAACGGTCAGTGTTGGGTTACTTGGTCAAGTTGGTCTTCCTAATTGTTACAAATCAAACATTCAGCCATTAAGATTTAATACTCATATTGATTACACATGAAAAAGATTGATGTTGGAGACCATTATGTTCAATGTAAAATGTTCCCATACTCTATTGATTGGGAGACCTTTTTAAAAATGACTGTTCTCTTCTCTTGCCTTGCAACCCCTTTCCTACAATACTTGGAACTTCCACGAGTTCTGGTCCTTGTAGTCCAGGCAGTCTGCTGCATTGAAGTTGAGTTTCCAGGAGGCAGCTTGGTCCTTGTAGTCGAGGCAGTCAACGGCACCGAAGCCCAGTGAGGCTGCAGTGTAGCCCTGCGAAGACAGGGAGGCTGGAGACTGACTGAGAGGTCCCCCCATGGAGGAGGCAGTGATGGGGCTGAGGGCTCCCCCGGTGGCGGACAGCTGCGGGTGCATTGGTGAGAGGTAGGAGCTACAGTCCAGGCCAGTGAAGTAGGAGGATGATCCTGCGTAGCTCTGGGTGTAGGCGGGTGCCTGGGTGTAGGTCATGGGGTAGGCAGTGGAACGCTGCATGCAGGGTGTGGTTGAGGCTGACAGTGGATCAGGCAGTGGAGAGATTGATGCCGGACTCCAAATGGACACTGTGGCGCTGGCATTGCTAGAGCTAGGGGTGATTGCGGTGCCCGGTGGAGGCGGTGCGGGGCTATAGGGCCCACTGGTGTTAGCGCTGGGCTCAGAGTTGGCCTCCCGGGCTGGAGAGGCCTTCTTCTTCGGCGGACGAGGTTTGGACTGGCCGCTGCTCTGCTGCTGCTGTTGGCGACACTTGGCACGGCGGTTCTTGAACCACACCTGGAAGACGGAGAGAATATTGTTGAGCACCGTCCACTAGCTGGGGACGCAAAGTACATTAAACTCCCTGAAATGTAATACCTTTACATTTTGTTGATGTTAGAACCCAAAGTTCAATACGCAATACTGAACTCCTTCAGTCGTGTTGCGTGCGGTAACCGCAGTGAGCCTGTTTAGCCAGAGGTGGCAGCATCGCCCCTCACCTGTACTCGAGACTCGGGCAGGTTGATTTTGAGGGCCACTTCCTCCCTCATGAAGATGTCAGGGTAGCGTGTCTTGGCAAACAGAGCTTCAAGGATGTCTAGCTGAGCACGGGTAAAGGTGGTCCGCTCTCTGCGCTGCTTCCGTGGGGTATCTGTAAGATAGGGCGGGTCCCTTAGGCACCTCTTACAAATTTCATTCAAATTCACCTGGAAGATGGATGGATGGATGGATAGATTATTCTTTTTTGCATTGCTGAGTTATATCATCGAACAAAATCATAGCCACATTGTACCAGATGTTTGTTACATTGACAATAATGTAAACACAAGAGTAGCAAAGATGCTTGCCATATTCCATGCTTTTCATGTGTTGCTCGAACACATTCCCAGAGATAACTATGTCGTTTTAAGAAAGCAGGGTTTATGCACATATTTGTGGTGTTTCATTTTGCCCCAGTATAATAAAAAAGTAAAAAAAAAAACTTCCGTGAATTGCGTTCCGATTTAATAGAACTCGTATAATATTCGGTATAACGTAATATATAATGTAACAAATAAAGGACAATAGCCATCTTTA
Source organism: Petrocephalus schoutedeni (assembly GCA_026780765.1). NCBI lineage: Eukaryota > Metazoa > Chordata > Actinopteri > Osteoglossiformes > Mormyridae > Petrocephalus > Petrocephalus schoutedeni. The sequence continues at coordinate 8,314,670 of JAODKL010000037.1, forward strand.
AAAAACGCATTAGGTGAGTCTTTATATAGGCCTGAGTGATGGAGAAATGTGAAACGAAACGGAAGTAGGTAAACCCGTAACTCGCCAGTGCCGTGTCTCCGTGGGACACAATGGCAGCGGAATGGGCGAAAATTCATAGCGTATAGATAACAACACAAAATACAAAAGTTTTGTAAAACTGTGACAATATCTGACGGAACAGAGTGTGGCATCGGTAATATATGGTGCATTGTTACTCTGCACTTGTATGTTCAGTCTCGTTTCGAATATATTCCAGTTTTTCTCCAGTCGGAAGCGAAACATTTGCTTGACCGTTGATTCTTCCTAACTTATCGTAAGATTGAAACAGTGCCCACTTTTCCTTGACTGTCATGTGTACTTTAAATGCCTGCTCTCCATATTCCGTCTCCTCGCGTAAAACACGCCCACAGAAATATTCCCCCGATACACAAACGCGTAAAGACATAAACTGGGTGTTACTTTATTCTAGATCGGTGATTTAACTTGTTTTGTCCGTTTTAGAACATACTGTCACGTGTTCCAAAATGATAAAATATATTTCAGAATATCAAAACATTAGAATATATTTCAGAATATTAAGATCATTAACATCAATTTGTATTTTGAAAATTAGGCAACATTTCATATGTGTCTTTCTGTGTTGATCTAACATCTCAGGCAATGTGACAATTTCCTTGATCAAAAATTAAGATTACGCTGCATCGCACGTGTCTCAATCCAATGCAATGACTTCACAATCCTCATCAGCTTATTTATAATATTTTAATGCACAGATTTACAAACTATAACTACCTGTTACGTTTGTGTTTTCACGGGTATTTAAAATACCGGTCACCATAATATATTTGAACAAAAATGTAGACTTACTTGGATAGCCAACAGCTGAGTGTAGCAGGTCCATACCCGGGCCGGACAGAGTTAACCCGTTCACGGCGTAATGAGGCTGCTTAATGTAGGACATCATGCCTGTGCCGGCTTTAAACGCTCTCGCTCTCCCCCCTCTCTCTCTCCCACACTCGCGTCGGGGGCCGGATCTTCCTTCTGTTTACTGGGGGGAGTATTTCAGTCTTTAAAATTTCACTCTTTCTATTTATTTATTTATTTGTTTGTTTTCCAATCTTCTGATATCGCTTCCGTTTTGTTCTCTAAAGTTTTACAGTCCGACGCTGGAGCTCCCGAGTCCTGAGTGCAGGTGAAACGTGCCGGTGTCCCTTGCGGTGGGCTTGACACCTGTAGATGCAGACGTTCAGTTAATTCTCCGAGATTTATTGATATTTTTTAAGGTACAAATGCAAAGACTCTCAAACCCACTACGTCAGTCGAATTATTCCGCAAATATGCGTATATTTGCGCTCTGATTCGCGCTTCTGCAATCAAGTGCGCATCCCAGTTGAAAATAAAAAGACCAAATGCACTCACCGTGATCACTTTGTGGTTTGTCCAGTTGTGCCCGACACGCTGTCGTCAGGAGCACTTTAAGACGTTCTTCCTTCAGCTAGATACGGTGAGTCGAGGTGACAGCGCCGAACTGAGAGCAACAAGACTGGGGTTGGCTAATTAGACAAGTTGGTACCGAGAGGACGCGATGACCCCTCCTCCTTTGCCTCGCTCGGCTCTCTCTCTCTCCTCCCTAATTTTTTTTTCCGAAGGGGTATACCCCTCCCACCCCGAGTACACACACACCCAGTGTTGCACACTCACTTCTAATCAAAGTGCGACTCTTAATTGCGGCAGCAGTAAATATGCATGATGTTTATCTCATTCGGACAAGTTCGTTGCATAAAAACAAATACCGATTATTCTTAATAATTAAAAATTATGTCCTTCCAAAAACAAAAGTTGCCGATATATCTGCCATAGCAAAATAGACTTGTCGACGCGTATACAGGCCTAATTATTTCGGAATTAGATGTATTTCAATTCTTTTACTTTTCGCAGTTTTGTGTTTTTCCACATTCCAATAGACCGATTATTCAGCTAAATTCTGGTAGTAACAGAAAATGAGAATCAGGTCCATACCAGGTTCAGCCTGGTTAAATTGAAGTTTAAAAAAATTAACCAGTTCATCCGTGATTCTTTTCCTTAATACTTACCTGTTTATGTCCCAATTTTCATACATACATAGAACATACGTGTACAGCACAAAAAAATATAAATAAATATATCAGTGCACATTTCGACGTTTGTTACCATATTTATGTTTAATTTCATTTAATGATATCCATGAACTGCAATATTTATTGAGTAGTAAGTTTTAGTGCAAGCATTACCGCTATTATATGTGGCTATCTACTGCAGTTTACTGTCAGGCTTGGTCTCCGTACATAGTATCATGCATAACATTAGCATATTATGTATCCAAAGTACGGTGTATTTAATCTGAAACATCACACATAATTTATATTGTGAGACAAATATCAAATAACTAACAATCACCGAAATATAAATCTTTTAGCATTCTTAAGAATGAGTTTCTTGTGGTGACTGTGTTCATTGTGACAGTGTACATACCGTCAGACTAACCATGTATATAGGTTTACACACACACACACAAATCGATTTTCCCTTTTATCATGATGCCAGAAGTTTCCGTGGTTCTAATTCAACCGGTCGTTTAAGCAAACTTTCCGATACCGGAAACGTTTATTTAATGTATATGTTTATTAGAGACGAGTGGACAGCAACAAAATTATGCCTAAACACTAAGGCCACAGGTATATAATCATAGAACATACATTGTTTAATTAATGACTATACAAATTTTATCAATTTATGGTGCAGTGTAGCCCTGCGAGGACAGGGAGGCTGGAGACTGACTGAGAGGTCCCCCTATGGGGTAATAACACACACACATACACACACACACACACACACACATATATATATATATATATATATATATATATATATATATATACATAGTATGAAATATATATAGCGTGAGG
>JAODKL010000037.1:8322850-8346983 GCA_026780765.1 Petrocephalus schoutedeni
TGAAAGACTTTGGAACTCTTTGGAAGTTGAGGAGGCAAAGATGGACCAGACGGGGGGGGGGGGATGTGAACCGAGTGAAGGCTGATGATGGGGGGGGGAGCGGAGACTGTAGGCAGGAGGGAGGGGGTGGGACATTTGCTATGTATTAATTTGATTGCAGTGTATATGAATCGTGCTTTTCCCATTGTTTTTCGTTTAAGTGAACGGTCGGGTTTTTAACTAGATTGCTGCCTTTTATTTTTCTAAAGTGTCGCTATATTTAGCCTGTCCGTATCGGCCTGCCTGTTTTTGTAAAAATTATACTGACAAATTTTTAACACTCCATCAGAATGTTCATATATAATGACAGGAAAAATATTGATGATTTATTTATAGACTGTTTTACTCGGAACACGGTCAAAAATGTTGATGGTGTTTGTTTAATAAAAAAATTTGAGGTCTATTAAAAAGTTGCAACTCGATTTTCCTGCTGAGCAGATAGTGAAGCGTGCACTTTCTCTGGGAAGTACACCTTCTTTGGTTTCTTTGTAAAGATCTGCTGATTCAGACAGGAGGCTGGGGGTCTCTGTAGGGAGTCTGCTCCGTCCACATTCAACAAATTCCACAGGGTTGCTTTCACACTACTGAGTAGAGAACTGAGGTTGAATATGTTAGAAATGTGGTGGTATTGTTTTGCTTTAGCAGTATTGGCTGTTTTAGGATATGTGATGCTGCGATTGTGTTCTCTCAATGGCAATGCAGTCTTGTTAAAATTCAAAGCTACGTACAGCTAACAAACCCGTGTTTGGCATGCGATCACCATCATGACCATCGTAATTATGCTGAAATTTGTGCTGCTAAAGTGAAGTATAATTATTAATTTGAATTTTAATGATGGATAAGTTATTAATATTCATGTTAATATTACTGTTGTGGTTTGATTTTTATGGAAGGACAAGTAGTTGTTTTTAACAAGTCAAGCTGGTTAGATGCCTTTATGGTGATGTGCTTGTGTGTGTTCAGAGCAGTGTGACCGTCCTCGTGTGTGGCCATTATCTCTGTGTGCGTGCTTCTGGGATGACAAAATCTGTGGGGTTGGTGGGCTGGGTTTGAGTCTGGAGGGGGTAGCAGTGAGGTTGTCGGGGTGGGGGTGAGGGTGACCCCCCCCAACCACCCCCACCCATATGGCAGTGGACAGCAGTGCAGACACAAGAGTAATCAAGGAAGTGGAGCAACAGGCTTTGGCCGCACTAATCCCCAGTCACACGCTGACACGTGCCTCACTAACGCACACGCTGTTACCGACACGCGCACACACACACTGCGCACAGACACAAAGGGACTTCAGACTCGCTGGGAACACACAGTGGTGGCCAAAATTATTAGAACACCTGACAGATCTGTCTTTACGGGCAAACTTTGAACTGACTTTTTTGCCTCCAAAATATGATTTCATTTTATAATGTTCATGAAATATGCAGATGGTTGCGCTGAGCCCAACAAATATCAGATGAAGTGAGACCTACTGTTTTTATCCACTTTTAACTTTAATATTTGTTATGTCCACCTTTTGCAGCAATTACAGCAGCACATCTCTCTGGCATAGTGTCAGTATATTTCCTGAGAACTTCAACACTAATGTTACCCCATGCCCTCTGCAAGTCAAGCCTAAGGCTTTCCTTTAAATGTACAATAGATCTGTCCAGTTTATTTTCCAACGCATCACAAATGTACTTTATGGGTTGAGGTCCGGACATTTTAATGGCCAATTCAACAAAAACAGTTGAAACCTTTTAAATATGCCAAGCGTTCTAATAATTTTGGCCACCACTGTACATTTAAGTGCAAATTAACTATTAATTAACTATCCCTCTGCAGGATAAGTGGTTAAAAAATGAATGGAAAGATGGATAGGTTCAGTGGAAACTATATATTTACATTTTATATAATTATGTATTGTATATTGTATATATGTATATATTGTACATGCATATATGTGCAGTATATAAAATCAGAGACAGACAAAAATGACTGAAATTCTGTAGTTTGCATATATATGTATACACATATGTTTATGAAAAATGCACAGTGCTTATGGTCTTTAAATATTTTCCTTAGGCAATGGCTGTATTGTTCACTTAATCAGATATAAGGCCATAGTCACATGGTCAATTTAACACAGCACTTTAACCCACAGTGTTACTCACTGGCTCAAACGCACACATAGACATAGACAGACATGATCAAATAGGTAGTAATATTCAGAAGTTATGAGGATAATGCATAGTGTCCTTTAAAACACATTTCACAAGCTCCAGTTAAACACACACACACGATCAAATCCCATACTGTGATGCAAACACACATACATTCACAATGGTTCTCTGCTTATTAATTGGCAGTTTAATCCCAAGGAATGTTGCTAATTAGCACATGCTGGCGATTCAGGATCTTACACAATCTGTAGCACTACAATAGCGAGACTGTCACGGTGATTTTTGCACCGCACAAACTTATAGACACAGTGCCAAAGGCCTGGCTTTCTGTTACACAAAAAGCCAGAGTATTACAACCACTGGCACACTAACGACTCTCATCCCACTGAAACACGCAGTCCCACAGCCAAAAGCAAGCCGTCTGTAGGGTCACCGATGCATGCGCTCCTTAGACATCTTAAAGTGAATCCTCAAAGCACCGGACCATTGATCCTGATTCATGCCAACTGCAAAGACCCCAGACTAAAGGGTCAAATGATTGCAACAATGGTGTCTGGCCCACCCAAGTTCATCAGATGACTCAAGCAAGACCTGCTGTAGGGGTCCTTGTGGCCTTTTGGCCTGCAGGTTGTGATGTAGAACATGACGGAGCAGTCCAGACACAGAAGAAGACCTTAGCGGAGAGGTCCAGTGAGATTTAAAGAACCATTTACCATATTAGAGCTTGCAACCAATTTTTATCGATAAAAATAGTCATGTATAATGGATGATTAAGAATAGGATTAAAAGGGTCTTGGAGTTTGGAATGGTTTTGGAGATCGTAAGAGTCTTGAAGTCCTTATCTGGCATCGGCAATGAGCAGAGATGAGGCAGTGAGACTTAGATTGGAGAAACTGGAGAAGCTGGGTGTCTGGTAGGAGGCTCCTCTAGACATTTATGAAAAGACAGACTTAATCTTTACTGGGGGGGGGCAGATTTTAATTAAAATGAATGGGAATACACTATTTAAACTAATTAATGTACATTTATTTAGGGATGGATAAATAAAGCCCTCGGTGTCAGGCTTAGAGGGAGGTTCTACCACCGGACACAGAGGGAACAGTGGAAATTTCAATGGGATGGGGGTGCAGGTTTTAGGAGAGGAGGGGATAGGAGGGGTTGAGGCAGTGTGAGGTGGGGGTTGGGGGGGGTGCTGACGGAGGTCCCAGCAGCATGGCTGGTGATACACTATGGTGGTAAATCCAGATTAATGCGTCTAAAACGGGCTTGAGAAATCTGCTGTGGGCCCTATAATGCAGAGGCCTCTGTCACCTCCAATCACTCACATGTACCTAATCCCCCGCGCTATGGCCTGACACACAGTGGACGTTGCCCTGCACGGCTCCTGTTGCCCAACACACTCCGGTCGGGGCTGGTCAGCTGTCCCCGGCACGGTGTGTCACAGGCTTGGGGCTGATTATCCACTGGGACCTGGTGATGGTGACATTCACTGTTCTCTAGCGGAGACTATGCAGCTTTATGCCAGATAAGTGTAGAATACACTTAAATGCTGGAATGTTCTATTTCGGGTACTATTTGAATTTCATTATCTGATTGATTAACCAATACACCAGTAACTTGGTTAATGGCAGCCCATTCCATCCATGCACCACACTCTCGTTACTCTGATGTACTGACATCCCGCCCCAAGTGCTCTCCAGCTCGTGCTGTGTGGTTCCTCGAAAAGGCTCCAGGCTTATTGCAATGTTGTGTTAAATAGGGGGTTCTGGGAAAATGGATGGATTTTGAGGGCCAGTTCATTTGATATTGATCCCAAATTTGTTGGTAGGCCCTGCATTGAAATGAAAGTATTCAGTTAAATATGTTAAAGTATGTGCAAAAAATGTGCAACAATGCATCATTTGTTGTGCAGCCTATTGCTTACATTACATTACAGTTCAGACCTTTGGGGTTGGGAATGAAGTCCAAATGTACTGGATGGGTAGTTCAAATATAATGGGTTAGGGACGGATAAGAAGTCCAAATATGCTGGGTTTAGAACTGGACAGGAAGGCGAAATATGCCGGCTTTACGATTGGACTGGAAGTTCAAATATACTGGGTTTGGGACTGGACAGGAGGTCGAGATGTGCCAGATTAAAAGATGGGCAGAAAGTCCAAATATACCAGATTAAGGGCTGGGCAGGAAGTCCAAATATACTAGGTTTAGGAATGGACAGGAAGTTAACATATTCTGGGTTTATGCCTGGACACAGAAAATAAATGAAAATAGGATACCAATTTGTACCTTTGCTTGTCACTGGGGCTGTACCCTCAAGGGTCTGTCAATTGTACCCTTAGCTGTAGGTAATTGCACCTTATATGGTACAGAAATGAATCCCCAAGGTACAAACAACATGAATGTACCCCCAATGGTACAAAACACTTCCTCATAGTCCATTTCTGTAGCTTAAAATGTACAAGACCCTTGAAGGTACAGTCCCAGTGACAAGCAAAGGTACAAATTTGTACCCTTTTTCTGAGAGTGCAGGAAGTTCACATGTTCTGGGTTTAGGTTCATGTTGCTGGAAGAGGCTGTAACACTGCAGCCTTGCTCAGTCGCCCCGCTAACCTTCTAGCAGCTGCTGTTTGATTGACTTTTCAAAGGTCTTTCTCCCCGGCAATTAGTCTTGGGGTTTTGTTTTTTGCTTTACAGAAGTCTGTTGCTTTTTGTATTTTTATACAACCAGAGTACAACAAAATATGCAGTCTCCACACCAGAAGTCTCAGTTACTCTGTGCTTAATTTAGATATTATCAGGTTCCATCCATTGTCCCAGTATGATATCATTCAGGATGTAGAAAGAACGCAAATATAGTAACATATTTTATTACAATTCTACATTTCTCATATTAATATTCTACATTTGCCAGTCTTCTGAAAAGAGACTGAACCAACAGTTAGGTATTTATGTTTTGTCGCGGAACGCAAGTATGCGTATCGTGTATCTGAAAAAGATGCGTGAAATTTTAAAGAGCATGAATGTATTCAAATATGTGCAACACTTCAATGAAAGTGGTTTTATATTCCTAATATAAATAGCAATAGGCTACCTCAAATGTACAAGGCGCTTTTCAATAACCGTAAGACGCTAACAATACGCAATAACACAGGGCACGGTGAGGAATAATAAAATGTTTGTGCGTTTGCCTGTGTGCTTATGGGTCACATGTGGTGACAGCAGTCAAGTAATCACAATTGACAGTTATCCGGTCTAGGTATTAGAAGGTCAGTGAAGATGGAAACTGGAAGCCTAGGGGTAGCTATCCCTGCGCGAGGCGGAATACGGGCCGGCTGGCGTGGGGACCGTCTGCTCCCCGCAGACGGCGACCGCTGGTGGGCGGACGGGGGGATCGAAGGCACGCGCCCCTGTGCACCCATGCATGCTGCGGCATATGCTCCGTGTACGCGCACAGGGACGCGCACGGGCTCGAAAACACCTGTTAACTGAACCGGCTTCAAGCATCTAATTTGGAAGAAGCAGGTGCACCTGATATAATAATAATAATAATAATAATAATAATGTTTTATCACGTGATATGCATCACATGCACATTTGCTTTGCAGAGCTGTACTATAAAGCCCAGGGACCTTCACCAGGGTAAACGGCTATAAGATTTCAGGGACAGAGGGATCAATATTAATAGCATACAATCAATTTATAGCATACAAATAAATAAAAATAATATAGCATAATGTGGTCACCCGCCACACTGCAAAGAACAAGTGGCCACAGCAAATAAAGATGGATGGATGGACAAAATAACATCAAATTTTAATATCAGATACAATAGTCCCAAAACTTAGAATAACTATAATACCTACCATGAACTCATACATACCGATTACCTGACCATAAAATAAATATTTGGGGCTTAATTTTAACAACTTTCAGGGAAATGGTTTTTCAATGGCTTCGTTAGCATAACATGCATTGCATTTATTGTCTACACAAATATGCGAATGAATGTCATACACCCAGTTATATTCACAGTTTTTAATTGGTGTCCTGTGGTGTAGCTATATTGCATTTCAGTTTGATTGTTAGAAATCCTTTTAGGTTCTTTCACGGAAATTTTCTCAGTGTGTTATTATAAATGTTCTTGGCCTTAATCTGATTAAATAAAGCCACATTTGTACATGTACATTTACGTTTGCAGAAATTAAGCGATGTGAACATTTTTAAAAGTAAGAAATGTATACGAAAAAAACATTTTACAATAGTTGACCAAAGCGTTTAGCTATTAACGCAACAGCGCCGCTGGTCTTTAATGGTTGATACTGCCACCAACCCGTAAAAACATTCTGTAACACTTTTAATAATAAAAGCATTTTGATGGTCTTATCACCAACAGCTAGGGAGTTGCATAGTCGATATAACCAATTTATTCTCATAAAAAGATCTAATATAAAGTTTTTAAGTTTTTGTTACAGAAATATTTTCGATCTGCGGAGGCTGCAAACTTGCAAACCTCAGATTCGCAGTCTTGAATTTCTAAGACATTAATCATCAGCGCAGTAATATAACTCATGCGTGACGTGCTACGATAGTTTTTGGTAGAAACCCATAATTTACTATGTGTAAACTGATAAAAAACACCCAAACTGAATCACAACACATAAAACATGGAACGCAATAGCTCTTGTCAAGGTTTCACAACCAATAAAAATATTAAAACACCGGAAACCAAAACTAACAAGACAAGCGTAAAGATAAATTTAAAAACAACACTTTATTAAAACACGAGTCAGAAGCTTTCCATACAACAAAAAACTGCTAAACTAATACTAAAAAGCAAATCTCTGTTTTGAGATAGTTCCTCTCGCAACCAATGGAGTGTAAGGTGCATAGCATTTCAATTAGGCTGGCGGAGTGCTGTCAATTAAGGGTGTGTTTTATGCAAATATTAGAGAACAGATTTTACGCACGCTTACGCCGGAATACTACATGAGTGTAAGAAACGGTGTGATGTCAAGACGGATCCAATCAGTGAGAGAAAACCAAGGGTAAAACAATGAAGAAATTTCTTAGAAAATGAAGATATAGTAACCCTAACCCCTTGTTTGCTATATGCTCCATAGTAAACATCAAATCATGCAGCCCATCCGATTAAAATGGATAGAAACTTCACTGCCAAACCAACAAGGCATACCAAGGCTGGGCCAAACTTGTTCAGGCACTGAAGTAAAATGTGATGGAGCTAGCTGACATTGGGAGTCTTCGTTTACCATTCTGCCAGGCTGACCTGATGGGAGGTTGTCGCTGCTGGGCCGGTCCTGAAACATGCTGGCGTCCAGTTCAGTTATGACATAATGGCATTATACTCTACATTTCCTCTCACAACGTTCTTTGTTAATTTAGCTTTTTACAAGCCATTCGTTCATTTGACAAATATTTTTTTAAGTTTTTAAGGGCCGACGTAGTGGGTGACGCTTTTGTCTCGTTCCATAACCTCCTCTTTCGCTGTCGTGGGTTTCCTCTGTACCTGGCTTTGGTCACCTTTCCTTCAACGTGAACGGGAAATCCAGCTTCTTGAAGCACCGTATGAGGAGGTCATCGCTTAGTTAATATAAAAGTGCATAAGTAATTACCACTGATATTAAGTAATTTAAATTACTAATTTAGATTCACATAAATGGTAAAATTAAGAGATATGGATTATAATGGAAAACCTATATTGTTATGCTTTACTATTATCCGAATTCTATTTTCACTCCTCAATAGATTTATTGCATCTACGCACTGCGCGTAGTTTCTCCGCAATAATTTATGTACCCTGGATAAACCTGAGCTTTTTCCTACAAATCAAGAGTGACATCTAGTGGATAAACTCGGAACATCACTTTGCATGTTAAATGTATTTCGATCGGTCAAAACGAATACTAAGATTATTAAAATTGTAGTTGTTTTAATCTTCATTTTAAAATATTTCACATTCTTTTATTCGTTGTATAAATGCTTAGGATTTTATTTCAATTTTATTACGGTCACCTATACTGGGAGAGTAACGACAGCAATTTCGTTTGCTTCTTATATATCTTTTGGAATCACAATAAACATCAATTTACCAAACGGACGAATACGTGGATGCTTCATGAAAATATAATACTACCATTGCACTAAGTAGCACCGATATAACAGAAAAACATCAAAAGCGAGGATTGAAAAACATTGTTTGCGTTTATTAATTTATGTTTTTGAATCTGTTTTTTTAACAACGATAAGGGCTCTCCTTTTACGGAAAGCCTACTAGACAAATACTAAAAGAGCAAAATCTCCATTGCCGAAACAGCATCGGCTCAACCGACCCAGTGTAAGGGGCTTGACAATTCAATCAGGCTGGGTAAGTACATGTCTATCAAGGGGCGTATCATATGCAAATTTTGGGTACCATTGGCCAATAAGATTTCTCCATTCTACTATCCCTTTCTATGGAATCTGTATACGCGAATGCCCAAAACTGCAAGACTCTTCAATATTACAGAGACCCGAAGGAATTCGATTTTAAATAAAGCAGATATACTTGACAATTATCAGTGAAGACAATGAGATTGAACCCCCTAACGTTATGAATCACGTTTGTTTTTTTGCGTCAAATAGACCATCTAGCCACCATCTTCATCGTGCGTCAGTACGGGGATGCTTAACAATGTTCCCGAGTTAACGCTAACCGTTTGACGTCATTTTCCCTTGCAAAGTACAGTTACAATTGTCAAGAACGGGTGTTTTTCAATACCAAGAAAGCAAAGATGGCGGTAAAAATCCCCGGATGGCGTTCTTGCCCAATCCCATGATTCGTTCCGACCCAATTTCGTTCTTGGGAGGCATGCCAAGGACAGAAGAATCTTCTGTGTGTTCATGGTAATGATAAGCCCCCCTGTACAGAAATCTCAAACAGATAGAGTACAACTGATCTGTCAGCCTCCCTTGTGTTCCACCCCCCCCCCCCCCTTCTTACTGAATGTCTCTGATTTTTTCTCTCCATCTCTTCCCACGTGACAGGAGGCCATCCAGTGTCCCCCCCACACAGAAGTCTCTCTCCATCACAGCTGCGAAACGCACCATGAAGTGTGCCTGTGAAATCATACTAACAATAGTTTCGCTCTGCATGTCGCTTACCTTTTGCTCTACCTCCCAAGTGCCCCCCACATAATGGAAGAGGGTGATGTTTCAGTGTATCTCTGTATACCTATGTGCATGAGGGTCTACCAGTCTGTGTCAAATGCAGCTCACCTCAGCGAAGTGGGACGGACTGTGGCTGCAGAGCCTCATTGACAAGATGGTAGAGGTGGCCAGAGACTCACAGGAAGACATCCAGCATGTATTCTCAATGATGTACATAGTGGAGCCAATGGCAGCCTTACAAAAAGCCATCCTCTGAAAGGCACCCATACATTATTATACAGAATTAATGGACTGGACACCTTCCCATTAATCATGGGACCCAAAGAGCCATTGAAGTCAATTAACCCCAAAACCTTCTGTGATGCTGTGATTGCTGTGATGACAGAACACGAATTATGCCTATTTAAGGTGGAACAGATTTTTTAAATAAGAAACTGCTAAATAAGAAACTGACTTCAGTCTCATAAACTATTGCGAAGGAACGCAAAAGTATTGCGAGGGAAATGCACAACTATCGCGAGAGACTGCATAGCTATTTTAAAATATTTGTTCGCACCCTGACCTCTTAGAGGCTCCGTACATTGGAGAGCAAGATGGGACGCACAAAGATTGAATTTCGTTGTGTTTGTTTTCTGTACAATGAAAATAAAGGTATTTTACTCTAATATCAATGACTTCATTGAGTAAATGTGTAGTAGGCCTATGTGTGGTCTGTGGCATGATGTTGAAATATAATATTGTTGTTGTTTTTGTCCATTTTCTACGCCTACTCTGGAAGAATAAAGAACCAATTTGATTTGTTAATACTTTATTCTAACCTATAAAAACCGGACTACTTCTTGCAAAGAAGTTTACCTACGCCACCTATTGGATGAATTTGGAACATCCGCTTCTGTCAATCAACCATAGAGTAACTTAATGTACAACGTATACTAACCGCTACCGCTAACTAAAACGTGTACTATTTGAATATATCAAAAATATATGGCAGTAAAACCACTTACGCTGCAAGACGTTCATAAATAGGACTTCCGTATTACTACAGACACCCAAAACCGACTAAAATGTATGCCCCACCGTGGAGCGGCGGCGTAAGCCCGGCGTCCGCACTGGCGCTGCTCCCTGCTTCTCGTCAGCTTTGCGCAGTGGCAGTATCGTAGCCTATGAGGTTTATCCGAGGCGCGATTATTGCTAGTTGAAAACTTTACCCAATACCCCGCCTTGACGACTTGAAATATAGTCGGCGTAGGCAATTTTTGACGGTCTCTACGGAGACTTTTTATTGGTATTAAGGAAAGATGTACGTTTTGTGTGTTGAGTAATCTAGAAAACGAAACACAAAGATGTAATAGAGTCCTTACCGAAGTATTCTGGTGTTGACCGGCCGCGCGGAGGATTTATTATACAGGCGTTGTCATATGAACTCGCTGTCATTTCATTTTATCATTTTTTATTCGTTTTAAGGTTTGGCTATGTGTATGAGGTTTCAACAGAAAACCCGCACTTCTGGACCTTCCATTTTAAAATTAAAAAGAGAACACAAGTAGTTTTGAAAATCTTTATTCGGTAACATTTCTTTATAAATTCATAAATTTGAAAATGTTATCCCCCACCCCTATACAGTACAAAACATTCTCAGCTCTTATGGACATTAAATATTTAATACAATCACTTCCATGATCAGCTACTATTAACAGACTAGTGCTGAATAGATTTAGGTATTTCTCATAAAGCACAATCCCAAGAAATAGTCGTTTTTCGTTTTTATTTAAAGTCCAGCTTAATAAAACCTAGATTTAAGTTCCCCGTATGGATGTGACATTTCAAACACCAACAACAACATGTAACCTCTGGGGAGTGTGGGAGTCGACAGGGTTACCAAGGAAGCTACCACGTACATTGCTTCAGGATTAAATACTCAGCAGCCGGAGTGAAGTATTATGAGATTTCATTTATGTCACATCATTTTTGCCTTCCGATAAGTGTATGTCAAATGATGTTGAAATATAATATTGTTGTTGTTTTTGTCCATTTTCTACGCCTACTCTGGAAGAATAAAGAACCAATTTGATTTGTTAATACTTAATTCTAACCTATAAAAACCGGACTACTTCTTGCAAAGAAGTTTACCTACGCCACCTATTGGATGAATTTGGAATATCCGCTTCTGTCCATCAACCATAGAGTAACTTAATGTACAACGTATAATGATTTAAACAATAACGTGTTTCAAAACAAATTTTAAAAAGAGAAATTAAACAACACTGTGAATAGGGTGATTGTATGCCTTTCATACATTTCAATACATTTAAATTTTGTATGACCATTTTCAAGCGAGTGGCGGTTTCACTTCAGATACCTGAGGATTGCACTTACTGTGTACAGTCGTATTCCGTATATAAATAAAATTAAAGAGCTCGAGTGAAAACCTACGTAAAAGTTGCGTGGTTAGACATTAATAAACAACATATTTGTCGAGGGTCTTTTCGTTTGGATGAAATCATCTTGGCAAACACTCCGTTTGCGTTCTAACGATTTTAATTCGGCTTTTTCAAAATAAAAATGTACCAAAGAATGTTCATCCTTTTTGTTTCCTTACCATTACAGCCAGGCTTTCGGCATATTAGAAAAGACGCATGTTTAAGCCCGTACATCCGAAAATGACGTAAAGGGGCTGGCTCTTGTATTTGCATAAAAAATCCCGTCATGCACCGCGCCGCTAACTATAACGTGTACTATTTGAATATATCAAAATATATGGCAGAAAACCACTTACGCTGCAAGACGTTCATAAATAGGACTTCCATATTACTATAGACACCCAAAACCAACTAAAATGTATGCCCCACCGTGGAGCAGCGGCGTAAGCCCGGCGTCCGCACTGGCGCTGCTCCCTGCTTCTCGTCAGCTTTGCGCAGTGGCAGTATCGTAGCCTATGAGGTTTATCCGAGGCGCGATTATTGCTAGTTGAAAACTTTACCCAATACCCCGCCTTGACGACTTGAAATATAGTCGGCGTAGGCAATTTTTGACGGTCTCTACGGAGGCTTCTGATTGGTTTTAAAGGAAGCCGGAAGTATTGTATATTTAGTGATCTAGAAAGGGAACTATAAATGCAGTAGGGAGACCTCACCGAAGTATACTGCTGTGCACCATCTGCGCGGATGATTTATTATTATACAGGCGTTGTCATATGAACTCGCTATCATTTCATTTTATCATTTTTTGTTCGTTGTAAGGTTTGGCTATGTGTATGAGGTTTCAACAGAAAACCCGCACTTCTGAACCTTCCATTTTAAAATTAAAAAGAGAACACCAGTAGTTTTGAAAATCTTTATTCGGTAACATTTCTTTATAAATTCATAAATTTGAAAATGTTATCCCCCACCCCTATACAGTACAAAACATATTCTCAGCTCTTATGGACATTAAATCTTTAATACAATCACTTCCATGATCAGCTACTATTAACAGAATAGTGCTGAATAGATTTAGGTTTGCACTAGATCAGAACATTGAAGGCCACAGGCGTACAGACAAAGAGCTGAAACGCGAGCAAATTCACACAGAAAGCTCTGCAGCTCCTGACATATGAGAGCAAGTCAGCTCAGATGTGATTTGACATTAATGAATGAGCATTAACATCAGTAATATGGACATGGATATAACCATCGACGACAGACAGATACATATCAGTGACGAGAAACCAAAGCCCTGTTCAGTCATCACTTGGCACGGCAGTTGTTTCACAAGCTCAGAATTTGGAGCAGGGCGCCTCCCTCTGGCTGTGGAGAAAGGACAGACTGTCACACTCCCAATCATGTAGCAAATCTTTTTGCTGCCTGTAGCTCACTGCTGCATCATGATTGGCCAGTGTGGGATTAGTAAGGCGCAACGTCCCTCAAAAGACATAAATCTTGTCCCTCTGTACACTATCCAAATCATCATCCAAAGTAAGGAGAACCTGGGAACAAAAGGAACAGGAAGAGAGTTGGGTCAGAAGACATCAAAATCTTCACGTTTTTGTGAGGTGCATATACTTTCATGAGAAAGGGGAACTGTACTACAAGGGAAGTGTGATTGTGCTTGTGATTGGAAGGTCATAAGTTTGAATCCCAAGACTGGCACACTGATTTCATTTTTGGACCCTTGAGCAAGGCCTTTAACCGCAAATGTTCCAAAAGCTAGCTGAACCTGGTTGCTCACCAGTGTCACTTTGGAGAAAATGTGCCTGCTAAGTAGATTTAATTCCACTCTGCTGAAAAAAGCAGATCTGTTGAATGTTGTAATATATGATACTGGAAGCCACTGATACTCAACCTAAACCATGAAGTCCACACATACAGACGGGTCATCTTTTCAGTAATGTATATCTGCATTTGGTCTAACCCATCAATCTCCAAGCCTTGGCCACTTAGTGTAGTGGCACTCCCAGGGTATGTGGACACGTGGATCGATGTTCACAAGAGACTCACCAGGAAGGAGCCAAACATGGCAATGGAGGACAGGAAGTGCCAGATGTCATGGTCATCAAAAAAGGAGAGGAGGATACAATCGCGGTTGTGCTCGCGAGACTCAGCTGGGGTTTTCTGGAGAAGACACACCAACAGTGAAATTTATGAAAAATAAATGCAATTTAAGTGTTCTTGGATACATTTCTAGCTGCAAGTCCAGATTCTTGGGTACTATGCCATTGTGGAGGCCCGCAGCCCCCTCCCTCTGAAGACATTACTGTACTGGGGGGGGGGACTCACCTGCCAGGTGCTGAGGCCCTGAAAGAAGAAGAAGAGAGCGAAGCCCCAGACCACCGCGGTGAAGAGGATGCACACCAGCGCCAGGCACTGGATCCGCTCACCACTGCGGAGCTGCAAGCCAGAAGCAGGGAGAACCGAACACTGGGTCAATCCCCTGTCCCCTGGGAGCCAAAACACTACTAATCCTGTCATGGTGGAATTAAGGTCTTCCTCTCAGGGAGCACCTTGTAAATCATGACAGCATGTGTGTTGATATCAAGATTCAAATTCTTTGCTGGTCAAAGACTAAAGACAATGCAGAACAATACAGACAGTGTAAAACCATATAAGGTAGTACAGAACAATACAGGTGCAAAAAAATGCAATAACAGGCAAAACAAATGCAAAATAGTGCAGAAATTGGGTGAAATGTGGCCAGAGGCTGGTGAAGTGCAGTATCAGACCCAAGATCAAAGTGCAGGTGCCCTGGGTATGAACGTCATAGGAAATGCGGATCTTGGGAATATGAATGGGTTCGGAAAGAAGCTGTTCTTGAATCTGGTAGCCAGAGCTCTGATGCTGCGAAACCTCTCATTAGACTGCAGAGGGGCGATCAGTTTGTGGCTGGGGTCCTGAATTATAGACTGACACTGGTGATTAAGGTACTGCTGTTCAACACAAAGAGTTTTGTAGAAGGCGAGAAGTGTGGGAAGCTCTTACCTTCATGATGATGTAGAAGGCGAAGTAGAGCAGGAGGTTGCAGATGGCAATGGCCAGCAGGTAAGAGGCAAAGTCATTGGGTCGTTCGATCAGTCCATAAGCCGCCCTGCACAGGACATCAGTCCCTTTATTTCATTCTGTTCCTCATAAACATGTGAATTCCTTCATTGTCCAGTATAATAGAGTGTTACGATATCAAAACGCACCAAAAAATTGCAGAATCCCAGAATACTGCCTCTTATATTAATATATCCAATACTTATTGTTAAGTTCAGAAGTTAATTAGTTTCCTGCTCTATTTTGACTTTGTTAGCACAGAGATAACCTGCTATGGAAATTACTAGTTTGAAGAAGAATTGCCCTGGCAAACACTAACCACCTGAACACTAACCACCTTTCAGAGCCAAAGAAGAAAGCAAAATGACAGCATAAGATACTGTGTCCCTCCACACCTTTGTAAATTGGCCGAGAGATAGCCTTAATTAGATTTCTAATATAGATGTTTTAACTTTAAAACACGCAAGGGAGAATACTGTGTTTTGGCAATTAACTCCAATTCATACTAACTTTTGCTGACTGTTCTTATTAGGAATCAATAAATATGAATTAATAGGAGTCACCAAAAATTACTATAAATTATCACAAGAAAACGAGCATCAAGACAACGAGATGATTTTCCCAAGAAAATCTTCAAATTCTTTCAAGATAACTCCATTTAAACAAAAATTAATAAATGGGAGGGCAGCTGTCCTCGGCTCCTATTGATAATTTTATTGTCCAGCTGTTCTTTCTTCTAGATGGCCAAAGCTCTGTAGAAACGTAGTTCCATTTCATGTGTGTGAAACGACATTAGAGTGCCTTGACTTGAATACTCACAGAGACCAGTTGACGATGTTGCCCATTACCAACAGCACCATGCGGTCCTGGAGGGAGGGGGGCAAGACACAAGAACGAGGGATGAGCCCAGTGACCCTTAGAAGTGCTATGCGAGATCTGAGCATCTGTTAATTAAGGAGAGGGACTCACAATGTAGGTGGGACCACTGCACTGCCGGATGCAGTCGGTGTAGACCACATAGAGTATACGCCTCAGGATGCCAGAGTCTGAAA
The DNA here is from genome assembly GCA_026780765.1 of Petrocephalus schoutedeni. Lineage (NCBI taxonomy): Eukaryota > Metazoa > Chordata > Actinopteri > Osteoglossiformes > Mormyridae > Petrocephalus > Petrocephalus schoutedeni. The sequence goes on from JAODKL010000037.1 coordinate 8,338,772, forward strand.
CACAGGGCAGTTATATAGATCAACATGATATAGAACAGTTATATAGTTACAAAGACCGACATTAATATAACTGCCCAGTGCAATCATGCATTTAAAAAAAGCTTCTGAAGTAATGAATGGGTAAATTCAGAATGCATGGTTCATATAAACCACAAATGCTGCCCTTCACAGGCATGTCTAGACCTTGTAGGTGCCACACCGGGGCTGTGATGAACGTGACCCGTTCCCAGGCCAGCCACACACAGCCACACAGCAGCGCCCCCTCGCATTCATACCCAGTCGCCAGCGGCCCATGTAGTAAAGCTGGGTGCTGAGCAGGAGTGTGGCTATGATGTGGATCACGGAGAAGACGATCCAGAACACGGTGTTCCCCTTTCCGAACACCTGGAGGAGAGACGCCACGGGTCGTCAGTGAGAAAGGGTGCATGTGTCCAGCCAATCAGTCCATTTCGCTTGGTCTCTATAACCATCTATCTGCCTATCTGGCTTGGAGTCTCACACTGTCAGTGTGCTATGGCAGTGACTCTGTAGTACAGTACATGTACCACTGATGCCACATTAGCACCCTCTAGTGGTACACCGAGGTATGTCCTTTTCCTAAAGTTCCATCACAATGGAGGTATGGAAAGAGCCTAATATTTTCCGAAGCATTAAAAATTTTGAGGACCATTCTGCTATGCAACATATAAGGTTTAAAAGCAAAAACATTGATTAAAAACTGCCAGCATGGCTGCTCTTGTGATGTCGATGGGACAGGAGCCTCACCACCCCCAGCACGGAGAAGAAGATGACCGCGGCCAGGCAGGCGTAGGCAGTGTAGGCGCTGGCGTTGATGTCGGGATGCCGCTTCTGGTACAGCTTCAGCATGCACAGCCCGGCGATCATGTACATGAAGGAGGTGTCTGTGGGAGAAGCTGGGGGTCAGCCAGAGAAGGCAGCAAACACTGGCTCCGTAATGGAAATGTCCCACACAGGCCACCGTACATCCTTACACACATTCACTGACACATTCTGAAGCACAGCTGGTCAAATGAATCTCAGTTTATGGTCCAGGTAGTGCTATTCGGTCCTACACACACTGACACACACAAACGCATACACACATAGCGTGCAGAATGCTGTTAAGTCAGTATGTGAACAAAACAGACATTTTCTGTGAAATGGGGAACCGTGTATGTGTTTATATATTTCTGTATATACAGATAACTTTATATATTTACAGAATACTGAACTGAGAGGGCATCAAGGCAGAGTAGGACACCGTTAACCCCTTTCTACACACGTTCAGTGTAGGTTTCCTTACACTATACCAGTGTTTCCCAACCCAGTCCTCAGGGAACACCGGACAATTCACACTTTTGCTTCCTCTCAGCTCCCTGCACACCTGAACCAGGTATTCAGTGTTCCTGATTGGCTGGGAGCTGGGAGGGAGAAAAAATGTGGATTGTCTGGTGTTCCTGATTGGCTGGGTGGGGAAACACTGAACTACAGAACTGATTCCCCATGCAGGCAGAAAGGCAGCAGGCCTCACCGAACTGGAAGTTGGTGTAGTTTGGGCAGACGTGGTAGCAGGCACTCAGCAGACCCTCCATCATGAGGGCCGTGCCCATGGCATAGAAGAGGCCAAAGTGTTTGGGGATACCGCACTCCTGCGGCAGGGGACCAGAGCAGAGAGTCAGCAAGCTGCCTCTTTGAGGCTCAAAGCTAAATTGCAGAGTCTGCCCCCTACAGGACAGAGGATGCATTACATCCACAGATCAAGAGTAATTACTAATGCAATACAGGATTTCATCAAGGATCACTCATTCATTAATAAATAAATTAAATAGATAAAAAAGTTCAAATTATACTGGCTAAAAAACATGCTTTTCCACAGCACCACAATTATATTTAAAGCTGTGATAAGAAAATAATAAAATGTATAAAATATTACTTGAGAATAAAGAGCTCTCAAAATGAGTTTTGGGGGGGCAGTGTGTGTCTCACACGCTGGTGATCAGAAGGTCGCCAGGCTCAAATCGGCAGAGTGATGTCACCCTTGGGCCCCTGAGCGAGGCCCCCAAACCCCAGTAGCTCCCGGGAGTCTCTGACCCTAAATAGCATGTCGCTAAATATGTCAGCTTGTGCCAAGTGAATAAAAAGGTAAAAGTGAAACAGCTAAGCGTTTAGCTAGGCCTGCGAAGCCAGCCCCCCCCCCCCTCACGCACGCCCCCCCGGCAGTGCTGACCAGCGCCGCCGTCTCGTGCCGCAGCAACGCCCGGTTGTGTATGATGTCCCTATGCAGCACGATCAGCAGGAAGAGCAGGCCCAGCATGATGTAGCCCAGGTTACTCAGGATGTTGTTGAAGGCACTGTGTTGGGGAGCGGCACCGTTAGCATGATCCTCGCAAGCCACGGCCTGGAGCGGCTTCTGCCGTGCCGTCCGCCCGCGCAGATCGACAAGAACCGTCACTATCGGGGCAACAGCAGCTGGCGACAGGCTAAAGCCGTGCTACACTTACAATCTAAAAACAGCATACATACACACATAAATGATGTAATACACGCACACACACACACACAACAGGGCCTCTGAAATCACTCCAAAAGTCAGGAAGTGGTGATTAAAAAAAAGTTATCTGGCCAAAGTACAGATAAATAGCTGTATGCTTACAGATACTCTTAGAAACAGCAGTTAAGGATGGTGTTAGTTGTTAACTGAGAATGCATGTGGAGGATGCAGGTCTCTTTTTGTAAGACTGCCCGCAGTTTGCATTGTTCCCACCACACGCAGTGACACACGCAGTGACACACGCAGTGACACACAGACCTGACCTCAAAGCTCCCAGGGGATGTGCACAGAGGAAGTTGTAGTAACAGATGTCTTGGTTTCCGGTCACATTCACCACCTGTCAATCACAAACACAGGAGCAGGGCGGCTCTGCCGTGATTACTGCGTAGCCAGATGACCAGATCCATGTTAAGCTAAATGCAGTTTAGTGACCGGCTAATGTATGTCTGGGTCACAACACTCATGTGTCTGTGGAATGTGGGAGGTGGGAGGCGTTACCGTCTGATACGTGATGACCAGTTGGATCACAGGAAGGGCGTAGAAGACTGCGATCGTGGCGATGTTCCTGGTGACAAGAACCAACATCGTAAATGAAGTTCATGCTTCCGGGGCTACCACGATGGCAACGGGGTCCCCAGATGAATAAGGGCATCAACCACCATTAATATTATTGTCATTACTATAAATATAACAACAACAACACTTGTATACAGTCAGAATCACAAGCGTCTTACCAGAAGTAGATCTGGTACTTTTTATTCAGAACCCTCTTGTCTTTACGAGCCAGATCTGACACACACAGAAACTTCTGGAAAAGCGGGGAGACAGGGATACATTTGCTACGGTTCTTGACCTGAAACACTTCGGTTGTGTTGATCAGCAGAAGAGTTTCACTTCAAAACATCACCCCCACCCATTTGTGACTGGATGTTTGGTGACCAAGGCGATTAACCTCGTGTGTGTAACTATTCAGCTAGGCTGCTTCTGATTATTATTAGTGTACCTCAATTAATGTTTTAATATGTTCTTCTAGAAACTTCAGGCATCAACATGACCACAAAGTTAGTATTTACTTAGCCTGCCTTGGGGGAGGGGGCTTTCTTTAGGATACCACTTTGACTTCACACATTTACAGAAGCTTACAACTTTCTTTAGCTCATTTCCAGTTAGACAGGCAGTGGGAATCTCCATCTTCAGGAATACATTTTACAGCAGTTTCCCAATCCGGTCCTCAGGGACCCGCAGACAGTGCACGTTTTCGCTCCCTGTCAGTCAATTCACATTTTTGCTCCCCTATCGGGAACTGGGATGAAGCAAAAACGTGGACTGTCTGTGGGTTCTTGAGGACTGGTTTGGGAAACACTGTATTACAGTGTCACCCTTTCCACAAACACAGATGGGGAAGGGGCAGGGACCTTGGTGCGGACGATGTTTTTGTCGGAGTCGATGTCGTCTAGGATGTCATAGTCATCCTCTTCCACAGAGCTGAGGGACTCCTGCCTGCAGCGACCCACGCTGTCTAGGGAACGCTCTGGCGGGGAAAGGAGAGGTTAGAGAGGAAAATCCGTCCGGAAGGGGGGCGCGGATTTTTAAATTTTCAGCTTTGAGAGTGATTCTCAGATTTTTTCCTTCTTTTTTAAACTCGTGCAGTGAAGAAAAAAAAAATCCACATCATCAAAACATTTACCGGAATTATACCCCCATTCTCAGGTGCTGGTGTCTGACTGCATGCCGGATTCATTCCAACTGAAGCCTCAGATAAGGGCAACCTGACAAGCTGCATTTGAAAGATAATTTGATTCTGAGCTCCTCCTGATATGGTGGGTCAAAAATACTCCTCAAAAAAAAAAAAAAAAGTCTCTTTTACTCTAAAAAATACCAAGTTAAATTTAAATTTGAATGTTGGTTGAGAGTGATTCATTAATAAGTGATCTATAAACAGATCAAGAAAATAGTTTAATAGACATGTAACACTGATTTTACAAATAAGATAATTAAACCTAAATCAGCCACAGCTACGTTGTAACAGCCAAACAAATGTCATTAAACAGGTTAGAGTTTAGCTAGAATAAAACCCAGCAGACAGTCAGTCACCAGTACTCGGGTTGAGAATTGCTGTACATAAAGTACATAAAGTTATTCTTTGTCATTATTTCACATTTCTGATTCATACATCAGGCAAATCGAAGGCACAGTGCTGATTTGCGGGAGTGCGGTAAAGAGTGCGATCAGTTAATGTCACCGAAGCGGACGGCTACGTGGAAGAGTGTGGCGAGTGATCTGCGCTTGAAGGGCTCGCGTCCTGACAAATGACAGAAACGAGCCAATCAGCTGTAGGGCGCTTCAGCTACAGCCAATGGTGCTGCGTGCAGCTCCCACGCACAACTTCCTGTTTGTGTGTCAATAAAACCAGTTTGTAGGTATTCTGTTGTAGACTGCAGATATTTGTAGATGGATAGATTGCCGATATTTATAGATATCTGCAGATATACAGATTGTAGACATTTTAGCAAAATCACCTTCAGCAAAACGTCTTGCCAAGGCAAGGTTAACAATTCACTTGATACAAGAACCTGCATCCTTAGCGTTTAAGACTTAAGGTTTCTTGACCGATGTCCCTCAGTGCTCGGACATGAATGTGTTGCAGTTCCATACCCATGTATCCGTAGTTGGCATCGGCCGACCCAACACTGTCAGTAATGGCCTCCGAACTTAGTAGGCTGCCATTGTCTGCTTGTGGGAGACAGGAAGACAGAGTGTCACCGTAGTCCCAACAGCGGTCACATGACCCATAGCTTTCTGTCAAATGTACAGGTAAGACAAATGCTGTGGTCTTTACGCTATGGTGCATAGTCATTATAGAGGTGTGTGCGCACCCCTAACTCACCAATAGATCCATACTCATAGGGGGATCCAGGGGTCAGCCCCTTGCCTGCAGAAAAACAAGGCTTTGAGCCACAGACAGACAATACAGGTACATGCACATAATTCAATGGTTCTCAAACTATGGTATTCATACCAGCTCCCTCTAGTGGTCCATAGAGGTATCTCTGTATTTAAACGCGGGTCTTATTGGTGGTATGCATTTGCAAAGTCTGAGAAGCACTGCCATAATTAGGTTATAGACTGACATAGGTTAGTCTGACATAGGTTAGTCAGTAACACTGCAAATGACAGAAAGACTAGCTTGTTAGAAGTCTCCCAACACGTTAGGGGGCAGTAGAATACGCAGTAACAACGGGTTAGCAGAGACGTGGTGCAATTCTACAAAAAAAAATAAATAAAAAAAAAATCAGACTCTTAACATCACTGGATGCTCACAAAATGTACACAGCTGCTTAACAGCTGCAGGGAAATGACAGAGGAACAGGATCCACCAGTCAGCTTCCTGGTGTCTGTGGAGGTGCTAGTCTTAGCGCTTGGGTGACTTCAACGTATATTTCAGAGGTACGCACTTTCACACAGAAATGCACGCGCGGGCAGGACTACAGCATATTAGTGCATATCTGTGTGGAAGACACACTCTTAAGCAGTACTGTACATGCAGAGAATGGGAAAACAGCGACAGGGGAAGGCACACGTCAACTGACACTCAGTCCTTACCGAGCAGAGAAGCTAAACCACAAGAATACAACAAGCAGGGAGAAAAAAAAAAAGACACATTACACTTGAAATAATGTGCTTCATTGATCATTATTTAGTTACTCAAACACAGAGCCTAATAACAGAAGGTGGAGAGAATCTATCAGGCCATATAGACTGCACTTCCTTTGGTGCTCTGTTGAACATCCAGCGCACATAGCAACATAGTGACATCACACATGTTGCTAGGATACCTGTCTCCGCCGGCGACGCTGCCGGGGTGCTCAGCAGCCCCTCCCTCCGTTTGTGCATTCTGGGGGAGGAGACAGCAGAGGCTAAGAAACAGGGCGGTGCCTGGGTGGGGGGGGACGACACAGGATGACGCCTGGGTGGGGGGGCAGGCTACATGGGCCGATGGCCACTGACCTCTTGTTTTCCACACAGGCGACCAGGAAGGTGACGATATAGAAGAACAGGAAGATCCCCAGACAGAAGAGCATGCCCATCACGTAGACCTCCGCTGCAAAAAGGGGGAACAGTGGGGGGCAGTCAGGTCGTTAGACGTCAACATGGGACGCCCAGCCGTATGCCGATATGCCATCTCTCTGCTTACACTTGATTGCGGGGGAGACAAAGACGTCCAAGTTTTTACTCCGATTTCCAGCATCAATCAGCTCGTCTGGAACGAGGGGGGAGCGGGGAGACGTAAATAAAAAAACAATCCATTAGAGCAGGAGTAGGCAGCCTTATCCGCGAAAGGTCGGCTAGGGAGCAGGGAGGGGACAAAAATGTGGACTGTCTGGGGGTCCCCGTGGGCCGGGATCGGAAACACCGAAAAAGACTGACGTGGGGTCTCTCCCCTTTGCCCCTCTACTTCACAGCCCCAGTATTGCTGATGATGATTTTGCGATACAGGGTAAATGAATATCGTGCCCACCAGGCCGCAGGGGGTAGAATCGCAAAGGCCCCCCACAGGCCTCATCCTCGGTCTTCACCACGACGACCACGTAGAAGCTGTTGCTGGGGAAGTCCTTCCTCTACGGACAGAGAGAGACGGTGTCAGAGGAAGGAGGTCGGTGTAACGGGACGGTGAGCCCGACGCTGCGGCGGACACAGGCTCACTACCTGAACCGTAATGGCAGCCGTCTTCGTCATGGTCTGGTACATTCCGATAAAAGCCACGTTGTTGTCCAGGTCATACACCGGGCACTGCGAGACAGACGGACCACAGAGGTGTTCGTTCCCATATAAAACAATACTCCACCTTTCACTACTGTCCTTCTGTGCTTAAATTAATGAAGGCAAGACAAAATGTGCCCCCTTGTGGCAAGTCAGCGCTCCTGCAGGCTTCTTTTGGTAAACATCCAGGCATTTTGCAATAAGCACAGCAATCTGCCAGCACTAAAATGCAGATCGGTTGCACTTCTAGAATAACGCCTTTAAGCTTCTGTCACAACACAAAAAGATCACAGAAGATATTTTTAGCAAACAAAATATTTTTCATGTGGATAGTACGTGCGGAGGCAGAGGTCTGATGAGACAGGCCAGACGCATTCCTTACCAGGATGTCCTGGATCGACATGACAGAGCAGGGGAACGTCATCTGGGAATTGACCTTGACTATGACAGAGTCCACTCCATCAGGGAACACGTACTTAAAGTACTGGACAAAAGACAAGACAACCAATAGGGAGAGGGAGGTAAGAGCCTGGAATTTTAGCACAAGGTTCAAATGTTCAGGTTTATTCTCCTCACTGGCTCACACATACATACATACATACATACATACATGTACGATCAACACAGGGAAACAACAGGAAGACTCACAGCTAATACTTTATTTATATTAATACCTTATTTGCCAGACACACAATGGCACCCAAGATGCCAGCTGGTGTTTCTTCTACAAACGCAGTTATTCCAATGCCCATATTTGTTAGTGTTTTCTCTACATCTCAGAATGAAACGCATGCAGAGCCCAGAGAAACATCTGATATAAGCTTATGTTATGCTTTATGACTCAGATCACCCCTCCTGTTCTTGGACTTCACACCTGGTGACATGGAAGCCCAGAAAAAT
>JAODKL010000037.1:8347083-8369833 GCA_026780765.1 Petrocephalus schoutedeni
AGTTATTCCAATGCCCATATTTGTTAGTGTTTTCTCTACATCTCAGAATGAAACGCATGCAGAGCCCAGAGAAACATTGTCCCTCATCTGATATAAGCGTATGTTATGCTTTATGACTCAGATCACCCCTCCTGTTCTTGGACTTCACACCTGGTGACATGGAAGCCCAGAAAAATCCAGCTACACCCCATATCTCCCGGCCGTAAACTTGGGCACGGCTTTCGGTCATGGACTACTAAATATCCGAGCTAAGATATTACACTGATGATTTCATCACAGGGAAACATGAAATCATGCAAACCCTATTGGTGACAGGGTATTGAGACGATCAGCCAATCGGCTGTCAGTGACATCTGCGCAAGCACGTGCGACGCTGCCTTTTGCCACACGGGGCACTGGACTGCCAACTGTGTATCGGCCTCATATGCGTTTTACCTGAGGTTGGGATGGAGTGGCAACAAAGCTGAACTTCGTGTTCGTCCTGGAGAAAAAAATAAATATCATTAAAACACCCTTTGGTCTAATTCACTGTCTTGTTTTGGCATCACCTTTGTGCTCACATTCCATCCATCCATCAATCCACTGCCGGCCCAGAGAGAGCCTGGAGCCTCAGCTAGGGAGGGGAGGGGAGGGCACACTGAGGGGGGAGAGCTTTTCTGACAGGGGAAAGGGGAAGATGCTTTGTAAGGCTATATCCTTATCATAAGTTCCAGCTACTTACCTTATGTAAAGGGGGTGCATCACAATTGACCCAAACATCAAATAGTTTGACCTCCAAATCATAGGACAGCAGAACCAGTATTAATGATGACCCCCCCATCCCCAGCAGGTGGGTCTGTGGCTCGCGACTCACTGCAGAGTGAAGCTCTCCACGCGGCTGACCCGCAGCTGGTAGTTTACACCCTGGCTAGACAGCGTGGAGACGTCGACGAAGAAGAACTGCGTCTCGCTGGCCGCATGGGTCGGAGGCTGGCACAGGGTCCGGCCCACATGGGTGTACGAGTATTTCCGCTGGTACCTGGGCGTCAGACAGGGCGGGGCATGAAATCAGAGACGCCACAACACAGACCATTGCAAAGCGACCTTTTCAACAGAGTCACGTGACTCTGAGAGTCCCAGAGTCCTGCTTTCGACGTGGCAAGACACGCGACGGATTCAAAACACACAAATGTACGCTCACTCACCGGAAGGGTTCATGCGCTCACGTGAGCAACCACAAGCAAACTCATAAAGCCAGCAGCCATAAATCTCCAGACAAACAGGACTTCCATAAACACATTTGCACGTCTAACCCTATCGCTAAATGTGAGCAATCCATTTGAGGAAGTGCAATAGTTCGCCGCGTGGCATGAGCGGTCACTGAACACATAAAGTACTCCCCGAAGTTGAGCAAGCTGGGGAAGAACTCTGACCTGTGCTTCAGTAATCAGAGCTGAGAGCCTGACTGGAAGCCAAGACTATAACAGATTATTAAGGTTATGACAGAATGCTGCTGTTGATCCCCTAAGGAGAAATATTTGCTGTCCAACTGCAATACAAAAAACTCCAAAGACAATGGCTTCCCCCCAAATTAAAGAGATAAAGTGTTTAATACAGTACTGGGGGTACATTTTCGTACCTATGAAAGGTGAGTAATTGCAGGTACAATGATATGGTTATAAATTATCGACTCATCAATTAGAGTCCCCATACGTCCAGTGCTGGATATTCAATACAGCGCCTTTCACAATAGAGTCACCCCCAAGGCACTTCAATCCATTACTACATAATTTATAGAAAATTGTGAATGAAACAGTGGAAAAGGGAAAAAAAAAGAAAAAAGGAGACAGGGACAAACTCCCTACATGCCTCTTTACATTTACAGTCATATGCAATCTTCTGTTCTTGGCAGAATACTTGTGCTACAGAGGAAGAAAATGATCCGTTGGGCTGCCAACTCTCATGCATATGACCTGTCATGCTTTCAGACTCACGCTCACGCAAGGAATCTTACGGCAAATCCAGATGATGCCATTATAAACCTAAAACTAGCTACATCAAAAGCATCTGGGCAGTTTGCAAACTCTACAGACTATCTTCAAGACAATAAAACATACACGGAACTGCGTGTGCAGACTTGTCCCAAATTGAAAATCTCATTCCAGCCAGTTGACCAAGGTTGGCAACCCTGGATCAGTTTTCCTGGTGGGGGTGGGGTTAGGTCTACCCATATTCTACAGGAAGCCACAGTACATCCACTGATCCAACTAGATTAGATTCACTCTTTTCTACACTCACTCACATTAACAGGGACAAGGGTGTCCCTCCACTGCAGATAGAAATTCTGTATGCCCTCTGCACTACAAAAATCTATAAAATCAATCCCTCATGGTGAACATGACAATGGAAGTAAATGAGATCACTGAGTCTACTACAAAGGTGATGTCACCTCCCAGCTCAGCCAGGTTGCCACCCCAATGGTTGTACTTGGGGCTTCATAACAGCAGACTGATCACCCAGCAGCCAGGGATGTCATTTGGACCCACGGTGACGCCGATTCCATCGGCACGCCCCGCCCATGTGGCACACAACAAGCGCCACCACTCCATAAACACATCTATACTCACAGGCCGCGGAGGACGAGGGGCACCTGGAAGGACACCACGGCTTGCTTCTGTCTCACCACGAACAGGATAGGGGTGTCCACCTGCTCGGACTGCACGTTCACGGACACCCGCACCCCCTCCGTCTGGGGGGAAATAAGACATTCCACTCCATATACACTCAGCTTCCACAAGCACTGGATTCTTACCATAAAACACTTGAGAATGTCTTCATGACAATGGCCACAATAACACTGTCAGTGTAAAGGCCTCCAGGAACTCCAGAAGGAGCACCTAAGCCCAGCATGAACAGATCCACTGCAGGTCACTAATGTAAACAAGATCGCCCTCATTACAGCCGGATGTATAACGGCACTTATGACAGCTTCCTGTCCATGATATATACACATGTTTACCAGCGACGATGAGTGTCATATCAAAGCTTAAACACGTTACATTGTTACCTTGTTCCGGGAAACGGTGTGATTAAAGGCGTAGATGGTCTGGATGTCGCTGGTCACCGTGTCGTTGTAGGTAACGTCGAACTCGGCATCCCTCTGGGACACCGTCTTGGTGTCGCCGTTGGCAGCGGCCGCCCCATCGGGTATCGCACACAGGCAGAGGCACAGCAGCACCAACGCGGACGCGAAGCCCGTCTCGGCCGGGCCGGGTTTCCCCCGGCCCCTCCGCATCCTCGCCGCCGGCGGATCGATCCGCTTACGGCAGGCTGCGCGTACTTGTTACGCTTCGCGAGGCGAATAACTCCCACACCTCTATATGCAAAAATAATAATAATTAAAAAAAATATATATATAGAAGCTTAGTCTTGCGAAAAAGAAGCGATCGCAGTGTAAACGTTGCCGTGCCGGTTTGGGCAGACAGCTGGCCGGTAACAGCTGGTACGAGCCTAGCTGCTCGGCGTCCCCACGCAGCCCCGAAACACAAAGATGGGCATGACTGTTACTTTGTTACCCCCCTAGGAGCGCTCGCCCATCTTCCGCATCGGATCCAGGGCATGGTACCGCGCAGCCAGCTTCCCCCCGCGTCCCGGTCGGCGCGATCGGCCGCCTATCTACGCTCCCACCGCGGCGACCAGCGCCGCCAGAGGCGCGAGCAGAACCGTGCGCCTGCCGCCTCTCATCCCCACGCAAAACGTCCCCGCACTTCCCGATCGCCCGGTGCGCGGCTCCCCCCACTGACCCGAACGCCTCGGCGAATTCTGCACGTATATATAAACACTGCCAGCGTCCCAGTCAAGAGGCACCGTCAGATCACGGGGTCGGGCGCGGATCTAAGCTCGGCACCTTAAAGACACGGACAGAGAGCGAAGCCGAATTGCCGCTGGTACTGTCCCACGACCAAAAACCAGAATCGGACCGGCCTACATTCCTGCGGGCTCGGGCGAGCGCACCTGACTCCTTTCGGCGGATTGCATTGAACGGTTTCGGTTAAATCCGTGTAGCTCGCTGGCGCCCCCTGTCGCCCGAAAAGCGCCGTAAACAAATCCAGCGGCGCGTTGACGTCATCCCTACCAGTCCGGTGGCAAGAGACGTTGTCGAGCTCTCACCAATCAGAGGGACGGCTGTTGTCGTGGGAAAGGATGCTTGATCGTTAGTGTTGCAACAAAAGATACGGATTTAATGGAGGCAAGTTAAGCCAAATCATCTTTCATCTCCAGTTTACGAGACATTGTGCAGATATACTTTAGTGGCCATGACCAAGAGAAGCAAACATCCGTTTTCCAACTAGTTATCCTGCAGGTTCGTGGGAGGGGCTGACGCACGAGGAAACCCAGAGAACCCCAAGTGTTTTATTGGCCAGCGATGGCCTAATGGTTAGGGCTGTGCACCTGTGATTGGAAGGTTGCTGGTTTGATTTCCTGACCACTAAGGTACTGCTGACTTGGCTGCTCACAACTTTGTCACATATGGGTTAAATGCAGAGGACACATTTCATTGTTGTGTGATGTGTCAACAATGATCATTATTCACTCCACCAACTGCATGTCTTTGCCCTGTATGAGAAAACCCACGCGATTAAGACAAAACATAACTTCTACACTGGTTTCCTACTGAGTAGCTCTTGGGTTAGACCATTTTACCCACGATTCTATAGCTGGCAAAGTGATGGCCCTTGAGCGCGGCCCCTAACCCCAGCTGCTCCCAGGACACTGGCTGACCCTCCTCTCTGATTCTCACTTGTGTCACCTTGGACAAAAGCATGTGCTGAATAAATGTAATGTACTTGGTTTTCCTCCACAGTGCAAACGTGTTAATTTAGCATAGCTGGTATCTGTATATTGCACTATATACTGCTGCTGGGTTTGAGCTCTAGCATGTGACCTGCAATGGACTAACATCCTGTTTAGAGTGTACTCCATCTCTGCGCCCTATGCTGCTATGAGACCCTGACCATTGTAAGTGGTCAGAAGATGGATGGAATTTAGATTAAGTATGGCCTCTCTTAGTAGTCGAACTAGTAACCATTGTGTTAGGGAGACATATCCTTCACCACTGCACCGACAATTAATCCAGCCAGTCTGTATGGTTCAAATTTCTGGTAGCAATATAATTTCTATTAAATATCTTAGTGTTTTCCACTGTAAACAACTTGGGGTATTTAGAATCTGTTGCAGTCGAAGTGAGATGTACATTTTGCTCCTTAAATTGTGGCCTGTCTTGTAAAGATTTCCTTTCACGTAATTGCTGTCTGTCAAGGACTTGGTTTGAGTGTAGTTCTGCATCACTGATTTCCATATGTGCGTGCTATATCACTAACCTGCATCTTGGCTGTTATTTGTTCTTACATTTAAGCTATAAAGCACATTTGTATTCGTTTTGTATTGTCCTATTATGAATGATACGGAGATAAAAACTGTAAGTATTAGCATCTCATTTGCATATGAGCCCTGAACTCCAAATACTGAACTTAAGCTGGATAGAGGACTGATTCTTATTGCAGATCATTGGTCCCTTTTTTTAAAAAACATTTTTTTCCATTCCACGGCTTGTCCCTCATTCCCTTGCCTCCATGAAAGTGCATTTCCTGTTACGGTGTTTCCAGGACGTTCCTCAGCGGAATACCTCTCCCCCTCCGTCTTGGTGTGTTTTCAGTAGCCGGTAATTGAGACCGAACGGCCGCCTGAGTAATTAGATTAACCCCGAAGTTTAGCGACTTGAGTAAAACACTTGCATCAATAAAGCGATCTAATTGCACAAGTAAAAACAAACCATCAGTTAAATACAACTGAAAGCACCAAATGAGCAACTTAGTAGATGTAAATTTGCAGAAGGTCTGCTTACGGAAAAGTGACACGCGGGACCGGATAATCGACTTCAGTGTCGCATTCACCGTACGTCGAGCGCCATCGTGGTAAAAAGTGGCGGGAAATTGCCTGAGTTAAAAAGCGAGCCAGATATAATCCTGCAGATAGGTCACCCTCTGGTTAGGGGTACGAACACCACAGTGAATCATTATTGTCAAGAACTCACCCAGGAATGACCTTCTAATGTTACTACCCTGCTTGTGAATCTAAATAAAAACAATCGAATCGATATTATACCAGAATAACATGTTTCCGATACTCTAGGACAGCACAGAAGTTATGCCCAGCTCATCCGTGCGGCTTTCATCACTGCTTAACCAGTGCAAGGTCACATTTAAGCTACAGGATAACAAAAAAATACTCTAATACTTGATATACTATTACGTTTCATTTTCAGTGTGATTTTGAGCCATCCAGATATCCATTTTGACGAATCTCCCACAAATATACTCATGTTTTTCTTCTGCAGAAAGACCTTTCAAGTTAACCTTTTAACGCATGACTAGATTTAAGCCACGGATGTGACTCTGCAAAATATTCAAGCGAAATTTTGCTAGAAAAAACAAAAACAAACACATACTCTTACAGTGCCAGTCAAAAGTTTGGACACACCTACTGAAAACCATTTATTTTCCAGCAAGATAATGATCCTAAGCAGATCTGAAGGTTATGCAAGTACTTTATTATCTTGTGAACAAGGGATGAGATGGGGTGCTGTGACAGATGACCTGGCCCCCACAATCCCCCAACCTAAACCTATACAGCTGGTTTGGGATGAGTTGGATCTAAGAGTAACAGCAAGATAACTTATGGCCAGAACTTGTGCCCCGGAACTCCTTCACGACTTTTGGAGAAGCATTCCAGGAGGCCACATCTGGAAGCTGACTGACCGAATACCAGGCGTCCACAAGGCTGTCATCGAAGCGAAAAGAGGTTATTTTGAAGAGCCTGAAATTTGAGGATGTTTTGAGATGCTGAACACTTCTCTAGGTCATTACAATATTTGATATGCAATACTTCCTTACCTTGAGACCTTTTACTATTAGCTGAATAACATAGCTAAAATAGAGACAAATGCAATAAAAGCAGGCAGGTCCAGACTATTGAACAGTTCTGTACATTAGTGCAACATGCATTAAAATGGGATTAAGCCAGGATGTTTGAACATAAATTCACAAGGAGAAAACATAGTATGGATGCGCTGTTATAAGGATGATTCCTTACAAGTGACATTAATATCCATGGTCCTTTATTGGAATGCTTTGATCTGCACATGACGAAAAGCCCAGATAGCACATAGACTGTGTACGGAACGGACAGATACACTTCCTCCACATTCTCTCAGACACACACTGTACAGATCTATCTCCTCAAGCCTCACAATACACAACAGGGTTATTTCTACAACACAGGGCATAGCTGGGGGCCTAGACGTCCGTTTATTTATTATATATAGATATTTATATATATATATAATTTTACTGTATATACATAATCCGTCACGCAGTCTCTAACGCACTGTAACAAATGCACACTTAAAACTCGCTCACGACGACGTGCCCGGACGGCGCTACGGAAAGTGGAATGCCGTTGGTCAGATGCACGCGGACACAAGCATGCACGGACTTAAGGAGCGGAAGGGCTGGCGCGTGATTGGCCGCAGACAGATGGGTAGCGGTGACCTGCCTGCTGGGATACTATGTTAGGCATTAATGAGATAATCGGTACTGAAACGTACGTCGGAGCCGTGGTGGAGGGGGGGGGCTGAGAGAGATGTGGGCTGACTGTGGTCTATATGTATACAGTAAGTATAAAGGAAAAGTTAGAGACAACAGGATGGGAGGGAAGAAGCTCATTGGTTGTATACTACAGCCTGAGCACAGTTTAGTGTCTGATGATTGGGGGGGGGGGGGGCTACAGAAAGGGTAGCATTGAATACTATAAGTCGGACATCACTACTCATAGACAGGTGCTGCCCCAATGTAGTATAAGCAGCCTACTCAATGGCCCTACCCACAATCCTTTGTGACTCTTTCCAGCATGCACTCTAGTGGACTCTCAAAGGGGCTAATGATGCTGTTCGCCCCCTCCCCCCACTTCACACCCCATTTTGTCGAAAGCATCCCCCTCAATATTGTTCATAAAGTTTGTTTCCCGTGCCGTCCCTTTAAGACGTGACCTGGTGACAGACCTGGACATCTACTCGGACGGCTTCCAAGCAACCTCGGCTCGAAACGAACAAGGGGACAGAGCCTCCAGCGTCTGGCAAAATGGGGTTTCCTAGGGAGGCATTATCTCTCCCATAGATTTCAATTCTGGTCCTCCACCATTAGGGGGTACTGTGCAGTTTTCTTTTTGGCACACGCCTCCCACATCACGCAAATGCGGCCGCTATAGTGTGGCAGTTTATCAGCTCCCCTCCGCTCTTGCGGCACGTATAGTGTTTCAGCCTCTCTAAACGTAGACAGACTGCAGCCTGTGCCCAACCATATTTGTCTGTGTCTAAGTGCTGATATTGCTTCATTAATGCTGTTTCTGTGTATGTCTGTGTGTATATACCCCATTCTCCAGAACTCACTTTTTCCCCATTCACCTCTCTCTCTCTCTCTCATCCCCCCCACCCCCACCTTCCCGTCTTCGGACAGCGCCATCTCAGACGAGCGACGCCCTCCTCTCCTCAGGGGTCTCCTCCAGAAGCTGGAGCAGTAAGTCGCTCAAGGGCTTTGCCACTGCCCGGTAACCGCTGGAGGTCAGGTGCAGGAAGTCAAACATGTCCCTGGTAGAGATGGTGCCGTCCGAATGCACGAAGCCGCCGCCCACATCCAGGAACTGGGCGGAGCCTAGACGGGCCAGACTCGAGCGCAGGATCCCGTTCACAGACGCATTCTTCTCTCGCAGTGGGTTGGGTCGCTCTCCCCGTGGAAGAAGGCCCTGCGATTGGGTGGGTTGAGACGAGGGCAGTTTGTATCAATGGCACATGAGACGAACCACTCAACCACCAAAGGTCGCCGGAAATATATCAGTCAATCTGGGAACAACTGTGCAAGTTCTTTCATTAGTCAATGACAGATTTTTTTCCATATTGCGAAAAAAAACAAACATTACGCAATTTGTTGAATCTCGTTACTTTTTCCCCTTCAGTAACTCACAGAACTGAAAATTTCACACACAAATTATTTTTAGGGCCTATCACCAGTTCCTCTTCTGAGATTTGAAATGGAAAGCTCAATGTTAAATCTGGGTTTTTTTTGTGCCCTCGTTTATTATACTCTTTGGTGACACTTAAAGATGGTAACTGTTCAGGAGCTCGACAGTCTCTAAGTCCATTTCTCAGCCTGCACGCTCAGTGTTAAGGGGCCATTACATTTCAACAGTGTTTCTCAAACCGGTCCATGGGCCCCCCCCCATTATCCGAAAAACCAAATCTGGTCACTATTTTTGGTTTTTATTTTCGCTAGTTTGTCCCTCCAACAGAAGATACTTGCATCTTCATGAGTATTTATTTTCTTTCTGAAGCAACATCTTTGACACTGTGTACACATTTTGCCAAACAAAAACCAGGCAGAGTCCCCTGTACATGACTGGTACCCAAGTACGCATTTGTCATATAAAGCGATAAGCGCAGAAATGTCTTGCTGTAACAACACAGATGCGTACTTATTTTACGTGCGTTTGTGCTGCCATTACAAGAAATTACCATGTATTTTAACCTTAGTGAGAATGACATACGAATTAGCCATATAAAGGTTAAAATGCATGCATTTGGGTTATTACAACAAGAAATTGTCGCACGTATTCCTTTATACTGCAAATGCATACTTGCGCAACATTTACGTGCATCCCTCTGTGACACCACATCTTCAAGCTCAGAAGTGTCCTAACTTCTAGCCCATACTGAATACTCTCCCCTCATTGGTCGCTGATGTTACCTGTCACATTACAAGAGGGAGGGTGTTCTCATTATCCACATTATCCTCCTTTTGTTTTACACCTCTTCCTCGCCACCTTATTGCGTCAGCACACAGAGACACTGCAACAGTAAGCTGATGACCAGCTTTTCAAGTATTCTGCTTGGAATCGTATCATTTTTTCCCCACAATTGTTAATAGCGAGGAGCCTCTAAGGAAACTGGGTTGGAAAATATTCTTTTAACAGTCCTGCATTATCCTGCAAAACTTAAACATTCACGATTTTTATCCTTCATGTACAGTTATTCAAGTACAACTTGCATTGATGTGAAAATCGGGTTGCGAGGGAGCACAAATGTTTTGCAATAATATAATGTTTTGTGTGGGGATGCAAAATTATGTTTTCCAACCCTGTCCCTTTATAGCTTCCATATCTTAGACATACATCACGAGCCATACTGTATTAATATTGTTTATATATGCGACTTTTCCCTGAGAAGGAAGCAGCAGTTTAAGAGTCATCGTTTTTGCAATTGTTCTATACTTTATGTCATTTTCAAGAATTACGTCACACTGACACCAAATTGGGACTTAGTCGTAATTTACAGTGGATCTTTTCTGGGGAAGAAATTCCAATTGTGCAGACTCACCAAAACAACTATTTTAGCTTGCGGGAGCTGTGATATGAGCAGGTGAACGATGGCCAAGATCCCTCCAGCGACCTGCTCCGCGGTGTGCTGGTAATTGTTGGTTCCGACCCACACAACCACCACCTGAAAATAAATCGCACACATTCAGGAGTATTAACTAAAGTCCTTAGAAATCACAATTATCCAAATGAAGTTTTTTTTAACAAATTTAAACTTCTGATTTAATTTACATTTATTTAACGCACAAAGCGAAAGCAGGGTCAGACAGTCCCTGGAGAAACTGGAGTTTAAGGCCCTTGCTCAAGGACTCAACAATAAACCCACTATGCCAGCCATGAGATTTGAACTGGCAACCTTCTGATCACAGACAAAGAGTCCTGACCTGCAGAGCCACACACTGCCCAAAACAGAAGCCCAAAACAATACATCTGTTGTTCACTGTCTTGTCAGGGCATTTCGTAACCACTGAACCATCCTCTTCCTAGTTATTCCTGATCCTGTGACTGCCCATCTCCCCATCTCTGCCCCCAACATCCACACTATTACTTCACCTCAGCATCTATCCTCCCTTTGCTTACCTTGGGGCGAATGTTCTGCAGTTCTCCATTCTGCAGCCTCCACAGCACGTTGCAAGTGGTGTCTCCTGCCACGCCGAAGTTGAGAGCATGGAGAGGGGAGAACAGCTCCCTCCATACCTGGAATCAAAGCAGCGATATCGGCCACCGCAGGACAAACTCGACCCACATGTGCTCTCCATAAACACTGCCACTCATGTCAGCTCGGCCCTCATGCTTTAGCAATATGACCTATGAGCGGTGACCACCGCGGTTATTACCATTTCAGTACACCACCAGTGCAGTGTCCCAGAGGTGAAGTTTTTCATTCGTTCTAATCCCACCCACTGCCTACGATTGGCTGACATAAATGTGATGCCACAGGATTGGTCAGAGGGACTAATCATGTAGTTACCCACACGCTTTGCACAACACCACATGTATCTTTACATAGCATAAATCGGTATGTGTATTTTTGTGATTATTTTAGTAGTAAATGACGTAGCTGTGTAATGTTTGCCGTTTAATGCATGTATTTTGTTAGCGTGTTACCTCGAGTGTTGTTAAAATTGTTGGCATCCCTGTCTGTGCTGTTGCTAGCATTAAAACAGCAGTGGCTGTTAATCAAGAGAGCAACTTTCCTCACCAAAAACTGTTTATATACCCTCTGTATGCGGGTCTGCTGCATCGAAAACTGCGCCCTCTAGGGCTGCGCCATGGCAAAAGACGAACGAGGTAGCGCTGTCGTTATAAGTCTGCGACAGATCGTTCTCGCTGTGCCACATCCACATGGCTGCATCGCTGATGGACAAGCGCACATGCATGCATGCATGCATGCTCACCTCATACTGCTGCATGAGCTGCACCATGGAGTCCCCCACAAACAGCACGTCAGGCTCAGCGTCCTTGCACTCCTGCACGAAGCGATTGTGCTGCGAGACATGGACACATGTAAATATCAAACACTGCACATGCACGCAACACGCAAGTCCCGACACTGGTGTCCATGCGACTGTCATAATACTTAAGTTACACAGAGGGCGCTGTACCAAAAGGCACACTATTGCTAAGGATTATTCCTGTAGTGTCCTATCCTATCACATGACCTGGCATCCTCCTGCTTGTCTCAGGGTCATCATCAGAGCCACCAGATGTGACCCAAGCAAGCAAGGTACACACAATGTGCACCGGCCGGGGACATCCATAACCAGGGCCAAATTTTGCAATTATTTCTTGCCTCTGGCTCCCTGTTAACTTTGTATCCTGGAAAAACTGGTTACGCGAGGTCCGGCGTCTAAGGCCTCAACCTATGAGACAGCCACATTACTGACAAACAGACAGAACAAATATGACTATGTAAGAGAGAATAAGTGGCTGCATATTATTAATAGCTACAGCAAAGTGCAAATGGATTAAGCAGTATTTAGAGACTGGTGGATAATTACAGAGCAGTCAGGCATGCGGGTGCTGCGCTCACCTGCGACATCCAGCGCTGGTCCCCCTGAGTGTCCTGGACCGCAACAGGAACTGCGGCCGGGTTACCGTCGGCACTGTTCATCCTGGCTGCTGGCACATAGCGATGCGGCGATGAATATTTATAAAGACGAACCAAGTGCAGACGGAAAACAGACGGACACATCAGTTTGCAAAAAAAATGGTATCGGCATGGAGGATTGTTCTGAGGAGGCTATATAATTTATATAATATGGTGGGCGCGCATGATCAATAAAGCGCGTCCCCGCCATCGGGCGAGCCGTCTGGGAGATTCCCCGTCCGGTCCCGCGTCATGGGGGATGTAGCCTGTCCCACACCGACAGTCCTGAGCATGTTAGGATGGAAAGGTGGTGGCGGTGGGGGGCGGCATCTCCATCTCTGACCCTAGTGTCTGCATTTCCTGCTTGCAGCGAGTCAAACATATAAGCGCGGCGGATGCCTGCGCTTTCTGGCAAATCGCCAGCGGGGCAAAAGCATGCACGCATCACGCCTAGCAAAGATGCACATCCAGCGAACACAATTGAAATGCTAAATGACGACAAACACCCCCCCCCCGCCTTCCCCCTCCTCCCTCCCCGGCAGCGAAGCGACACCCACGCAACGATAGCTGCAGTCAGCGCCGCCGCCGCAGTCAGGTAACCCGCCCCCCGGGCGCAGACGCGCCGTCCCGGGGCCCCGTCCCGCACGTCGCGGGCGCTAACCCCCGACGCCTGCTCCCCGCGGTGCCCATCGAGGGCTGCAAGGAAAACCCCATTTCTTACCGCAAGACAGTCCGTGACGGTCTATCCGGAGCGGAGGATGCTGTTGAGCGGCGGTCTAACTACCCTCACCCCCTTTCTAAATACCTAAAAAAAACGATCCCCCCTTCAAAAACCCGAAAGCGCAGTATTAGTAATACCCCAGCCAATAAGGAGGATACGGATCACGGTTCTGTATGCTGGGATCCCCAAGCCCGCCTCCCGCTCGCTAGCTGCTTCCCTGCGCTGCGCCCTGCACCCTTTTCCCGGAGCCACTTCCGCTCTCGGCGCGTCCATCAGCCGGGGAACCTCCACCTTCCCCGCCGCGCAGGATGTTCCGCCTCGCAGTTACGTCAGGAGGAAAACAGCACGTTTGGTTTTTTTATGTAAGGTTTTATAACAATGCAGTGAATTAAAAAAAAAAACTTTGAATGTTAGTTTTAAGCGCCCAGAGGCACCGCTTTGTGAAAAGCGAGTAAGAGCGCCTGTTTCGCACATCCTTATAATTACTGTATACAGCTGTACAATAAAATTAGCAAATTGAAAGACCGGTTTGTATTACTTTGCCGGATCCAGCTATAAAGTTTTTTTCAAGAAACAGTCATAAGTAATGCTGATTGCTCTCACTGTTATTACATAGTAAAACTAATTAATATTAATATTAATATTTGATATTCAACTGCTTTTTCACATTTTAATATAATTGCCTCTTTTGAAAAAAATGCTATAATCGTGTAGTTAAATGTTGAATAAGATAAATCCGATTCAGTTTGTCTGACCACTACAGCTTACGGTATGTAAAATAAATTATGTTTCTCATGCATTGAGGTTTCTGGGATCGTGTTTTTATTCCTAAATGCAAAATAGAGGAGATGAGCTTGTCTTACATCATAAACCAGCAGGTGGAGATCGAGGAACCGGCTCCATGGGGAAAAAATGTTTGTTGCAATCTTAGGAGGAGAACCGCTTCTGTATTCTTTGAATTAAAGTAAGCCCTAAATTGTTGAAGTCAGCTGTCAAGGCAGTAAAAATTCTAAATTTAAGCTTAATTTAAATGTCATTAGAAGAAAAAAATTGCAACGCAATTGGCTGATTTATAAAATGTGTGTGCAGCTTTCGGGACAAGACATCCTGGTTATACATTGTTTTATGAGAGTCAAGATTCAAAGTTTTATTGTCATATGTACAAGTACAGTGTACAAAGGACAATCAAAAAACAGTGTAACGTTACAGTACGATATATATTAAGTGCAAATATTACCTACTACGACTACGAGCTGACAACATATCTTGCAACAAATAATGCAACAATCAACATGAGTCGGCAAAGTGGTATTTGGGGCAGCGAAATAATATAAAATGGTGCAGTGGGTATAAATACAGAATGCTGCTGCAGTATTTCAAATATAGCAATAAATAATAATAAATAAATGACAGGGCAGAGTGATGAGTATGGGGCAGCTCGGTGCAAAGGAGAGGTTGCTAACGGCAGTGTAGAGCTTAGTATTATCAGTAGGTGTATTTTTGATTGTTGAGAGGATGCATGCAGATGTATCTCAGTTATAGACATGCTAATAATAATTATTCAACATATGGCGCATTTTGTTTAGTGTAAACAATTCTATTGTGTTTAATGTATGCAAAATATATTTAATGTACATTTTACATTCATGTTCTGGAGCACAGAGAAAGTGAAATGCACGTATCGGGGCACAAATGAATTGTACCACATCCCGATCCCAGTACAAACACTGCTTATAAGCATCGCAGGAGTGAATAAAAATGGCCTTGGATAAGAGGAGAAGGCAAACAGAGGGCGAATAAAAAACACACGACTCTTCTTGGATGATGCATTTTATTACAAAACATGACTTGACATAAATCAGGGATGGTAACTGAAAAAAATCGTATGTGAAACCCAGGAATATGAATATGTAAGAATCAAACCATATATTAGTAACCTGCAGTCGATGACGTGACTAATTACATTGTATCATTTTCACATAAGGCAGGGGAGAGTGCAGATATAACGAAGGGAATTTGATAGCTATTCAGTACCTCAAACTGAAACCTTGAATAGCCAAAGATAAAACATTTCCCTGCAAAACTGTAGACTTATTCTCTGATGTGTTGACAACACATTTTTCATAAAATCTCCCTCTCTGTAAACACTACATAATTAATATAGATAAAGGACTATTGATAATATAGATTTAAAAATCACCATTCTTTATGAGTAATTACTACGTGAAAGGTAACTGCACTAAGTAATCTCAAACTGGTAAACTGTCATATGCTGGTTATTGTCAAATTTCTAAAATTCTATGTATTATTTCAGAATTCCCCCCGGGATCAAATTCCATCTTAATCTCACTCTTAAAATGACACCGGTTTTTAATGCTACTAGTGGCATGTGAAAACTGCAGAGATTGTAAACTGTTAAAATAAAGAGTATACAATACAGCACAACTACTCTACACATGAATGCAATACATCTTAAATATGCACATAAATTATAAAATAACATATTAAACAGCATCTTACATTTGTTTTATGGATTGGACGCATGGAATATACATTGCACACAAACATGTGATTTGTTTGCGCAATGGCGCAAAACACCATATGGCATCCAGGTAGAGCTTAATATCATTTACTTATTAAATACGCAAACAGGGAGGAAAGACTACTATCGGTGTTACTTAATAGCAATGACTTGGGAACTGCTTCTATTGTAAAGATAATAGTCGGGTATGTTATTGACCCAAACTGTTTTTGTTGTTTTCAATTACATCTTTATCAATTAGATTGGACCGATCGGTGCTTTCTGTTCTACTCCTAGACAGGCACTGCGTCTGCATGGCCTCTGAACGGTTTCCACTGCTTTTTTGCGCGTTCTTGAGATGCACAATTCCCAGTAGTTGAAAATTCCTAGCAGCATGGTGCCTTCCCTAGGGATAGAAATAGGAGAGAGAGGCAGTGAGATACCAAGGTTGTAATAAGTAGTGGTACGAGGCGAACAGGCTGGAATATTGCTGTTGTCATGGTAGGACAATGTTCGTCTCACTGGTCTCACGGTACAGTTTGGTTGCCAAGGCAACCCCAATATGCGTTCAGGCCCAATGAAGTCATTGTTACGCTTGCGGTTGCCATGGATACATCCTGGAGAGGGCGCTCCGGACAGCCTTCGCACGGTGACGCAGGGCGGGGGCGTGCCCGCGCTGCGCGCTCCGCAAGGCTGCTTGTTGTTCCCGCAGAGAGGCAAGAAGATGGCGGCTGTGTCGAGCGGAGGTGCTGCTGGATCCACAGCGGCCGGGATTACGCACTCTACTCGACCAGCCCCCGCCAGCATGGGTGCCCAGGGCCGAGCGCAGACCTCCACCGGGATCAGCCACCACAGAGCCGCCACGACTCCCGGCTGCATCACTGGATCCAGCCACCTCCAGCTCAGCAGGCCCCCCCCAGTCCGAGTGGGCTTCTATGAGATGGAGCGGACCATCGGCAAGGGGAACTTCGCGGTGGTTAAACTCGCCACGCACATCATTACCAAAGCTAAGGTACGAGCGGCGATGCGGGGCTATCGCAGGCGATCACATCCGGCCTGTCATCGCTCCGGAGCCCCGTGGCGGCGGTCGCCGCGCCGCTGCCCCGTCTTTCTCCTCCTACCGCTAGGCTGCTCATCGGGCCTGCAGACCGGGCAGAGAGGCTGCGATCGCCCGGTCTGGTCGCGGGGGGTTCGGAGCGGGGGTGGGAGCCGCAAGGTGGCGGCGGAGCCGGAGCCCGGCGAGCCCCGGAGAGGCGGGCGGGCCGCTCGGCGTGCGGGCGCCGGATCGCTGACATGTCAGCCGCGGATCGATGGGAAGTAGAGGAGGGTACCGGGGGAGCCCGGCGAGAGGGGCGTCCTGCGGAGGTCCCGGCGAGGAGCCGTATGCGCTGCCGAAATAAATAAATAAGAGGCGCTGCTTTGAATTATAATGTGATTTCCAGCACGGCCGGGTGCCTTGGCGCCGTTTTAGCGAAGGCTAGGAGCGGGCTAGCGGGAGTGCGTGTCCCGGCGCCGCTGCACGCCGGTGCGGCTCGCCGCTAAGGCAGCGCTATGTGCCGGTGCGTAAGGCGCCGCCGCGCTGGCAGCCGGGGCCCCGGGTCGCAGGCGAGGGGCTGCAGGTCGGTGCTGAAAGAGCGTGTGTGTGTGTTTAACTGGGGTCAGCGTTTCCGTCGTTTGTCGAGATTGTTGTTAGGTGTCTGATTCGTGAGCGCGCCTGTGCGCGTGACTGTGTGTGTGTGACATTGTATAAAGTGTGTGTGTGTGATTGTATGTGTGACATTGTATATATGTGTGTGTGACATTGTATATATGTGTGTGTATGTATGCATGTGACATTGTATATGAGTGTGTGATTGTATGTATGTATGTGTGATTGTATGTGTGTGATTGTGATTGTATGTATGTATTACTGTGTGCATGCGTGTGACATTGTATGTGCGTATGTGTGTGTGTGATTGTATGTGTGTGTGTGTGTGATTGTATGTGTGTGTGATTGTATGTATGTATGTATGTGTGTGTGTGTGTGTGTGTATGTGTGTGTATGAGAGAGCGACGGGGCGAGCGGGAGGTTGCACGTGAGGCAGCTGAATGAGTGAGGGGCAAGTGGGAGCGTTTTTTGCCGCGTGTGTCCTGGCGGTGCCTGTGTGTCAGCCTTTATTGATATTGATGTGCCCGTGCGAGTTCGCCTGTGTTTTTGCATAGTGTGGGCGTTTGTAGGCAGATTCACTGCTGAAATTGAGCAGTATTCATGTCGTTATATCAATATTTGGGCTGCGCGTTTGTTACAGACACTCGCAGTCGTCTAAGGTTCAATCACGTAGATGTACGTAATGTAACCTGCACTGATGTCTTGTCCAACGGTATACAATCCCCCCCCTTTCTGTCACACACAGGCAAAGCGGTCAGATACCCAAATAATTATCTCATTTGTAAGGGAAAGAGTTAAATTTGAGTCTCAGCAGTGATGCACACTTCAATGAAGGAAAAACCAGGAGATTACCATTTACACCTCCAGTGCCTCACTTTGTCTTCCGTACTGCTCGTGTGCCAGCAGAGGTTGCCAACGCTTGCCACTGCTCCCCACAGCTTAGTAGCACCGGAGGTCAGCTTCTCTCAACGTGGGCCGGGATTCTTTAAGCTAATAGATCTGTGAGCCAAGGGCTTTGGCTGTTGCTCTTTGACGCCGGCGGTGCGGTGCGGTGGGGGTGGTGGTGTTAGATGGAGGTTTGCTGCCGAGCCACCTGGTGTGCCAAATAGTGGTATGTTCCACTACGTCCCAGTGGGGCGAGCAGATGATGCCGTATCACTAACACCCGCAGAGTCGGGGGAAGCAGTAAGGGGCTCCTCACTGCCAGCCATAACCGGCAAATCGCCGGCGGCTACCACAAGGGTCGGCTCCCTTGCAGAAATCAGGAGCGCGTCCGGCTTCCTTTCTCGCGCGATTTGTGTTTTAGCCCTGGCGACGCGCTCGGCCTTATTTGGTCAGCAAGATAAAGGTGTTTGCCGAGCAGGGGTTGGAGTGTGATGGTGACGTCGCCACTTACGGCGCACGCGGGTCACAGACTCGCGCCGGGCCGAGAGGGGGAGAGTGATCATCAGCTGGCAGGCAGGGGCGGCGATCGCAGGGGGAAGTCACGGAATGCTGTGTTCCAGTGACATGGCACCGCTTGAGTGTGTGTGTTAGGAGAGATGACTCGCAGCTGACGGGAGATTGCGGACAACGGGGATTGATGAGAGCGAGTCATGGGCTTCTCTTACCATTTCTCTTTAAGAAAATCACAAATATGTGGTGGATATGGGAAGAAAAAATCCGTTTGTTTTGTCGCTTAAGTTGTATTCAGATTTTTTTTTTTGGTTCAGTGCTATTAGGTTTTTGAT
Organism: Petrocephalus schoutedeni; assembly: GCA_026780765.1. NCBI lineage: Eukaryota > Metazoa > Chordata > Actinopteri > Osteoglossiformes > Mormyridae > Petrocephalus > Petrocephalus schoutedeni. The sequence continues at coordinate 8,366,257 of JAODKL010000037.1, forward strand.
TTTTTTTTCCTGACTGAGCGTGTGAGTGTATGTGTGTGTGCATCCTGTGGATATCCAGGATGTCCCCTGCTCTCCACCACCCCGCCTCCAAACCTGTACTGGATAAGTGTTTGGAGGATGCTAGCAATGGCGGGTACTTATAATGCCTGATCAGTAGCATACTACATATGCATGCAAACATGGATTGATACATACATGCATATATAATGGGACTTATGCATTCATTAACAGTTTTATTCAAATTTATAGACATTTTTTGAGCATGAATTACTGTTTTTCTTTTCGTGACTAGCCCCTTCATTTTGGAGTGACAGTACTCTTAGACAGCCGCAGCTTATTATTGTTGCTTTTTTGCCATTGCTCACGCAAATCCAAAGTCCAGTTCTGGCCTGTTGCGTAATTGCAGATTCACGTGTTGCTTGACAAAGCTGATTCTTCCTATAAATGGCTCAGATCACCAGAGTGAAGAGGAGCAATTAATTACACGTCAGTATGATATTGTTAATAAGAAAATTGCAGGAGTGGTTTCTATGTTTGAATATCTTTTTGTGTTGCTTGGATACATAGACTGTCTGCTTCCGTACATGCTGAATGCGAGAGAACTTATTGTACATTCATTCTTGAGCTGACTGCTTTGTGAGGTATCTCCAGGAGGTCCATCTTCCCATCATGTCTTACCCAGTACAGGGTCAACGGGAACATTGGGTATTGAACCCAAAGTGGGAGACTGGATCACAGGGCACATGCTATGGGCAATTTCATTGGCACAAATTTGCCTTTGGACTGTGGGAGGTATCTGGATTACATGAAGGAATCAAGGATATGAACGCCCAATACTGGAGGCGCGAGGCAATAGTGCAACACACTGTGCCTCCCATTGAGGGTGGATAGGAGATGTAAAGCTGGACCCGCAGATGGCGAGAGCTGCTCCTTATAAGAGCACGTTTGTTGTGACACATCAGAGCGGGAGTCATGGCGAGCGATGGGGCTGCAGCACCCGGGACCCGAAGCCTTTCAGTCCTCTGCAGTCCTGCCCTTGACCAAGGTGCTTAGTCTGAATTAAACTGACAGAAGTGGCTGATGGGTAGAACAGAAGCAGTGGAAGTCACCGTGCTGAAAGTGATCTGCTAAGGAGAGGCGTAGCGGCAGACCGCTGACATTGAGAGCCACCTTGTCATTCCATACATCGATATCGACCCCCCCCCACTCCCCAGCAGCCCCATAGCTTAACTGTCTCCAAGACCAGACGGGTATCATCTTAAAGGCTGAGATTTGGCGAGTCGTGGCTTGTCGGCATTGGAGGTGCATTGCTGTTGTTTTTTTCTGCTCTCCTCCTTCCTCTATCTTTCCTTGATTTGTGATCGCGATGAAGCGGACAGGCAGTGAGAGTCAGACAACAGACCCCCCCCCCCCCAAGGTGAAAGTGATTATTTGTCACACCACAACAAATTGTGGCATAGCAGTGGGCAGCTAATTCAGCGCCCGGGAGCAGTACCTTGTTCAGGGTACCTTGCTGGGGGTTAGGAGTGCGCTCCCCTGACCATTAGGCCACAACTGGCCCCACTGGCCCTTCTATTGCCCTTGGGGGTATTCTCAGCAGGCCAGTGGCTTCCCAGTGGCACTGCAAAGTGGAGCCGTCTGCATGTGCACATTTACTTTAATCTCCGATATACCGGAACCGGTGACTCTTAGTGCCGTTTTTCCAAAAACAGAATTTATTGCTAATTGTAAAATCACACAGTGGTGGTGTGATGGCCAGTGTCTCGAACTACATAGATTCTTATCACTGCGACTTTGCCTATGTCGATGTCTTTTGGGGATTCCTCTTTAGTTTAGTGTGCAGTCTAATCTGTCTAGTCGGTACTCTTCCCCTAAACAAGTTATGTTTTAAAGTGAGAGTATGGCGGAGCGCCTGGCAGTGGTTTTTATCAGATGTCTGTTTACATTCCACCATGTCTCATTTTTTTCGTGCTGATTGTTTAGCATGCTGGTAACTGAGTTATGGCTTACGATCTGGTTTTGGCAGCTATCCCTGGAGCTAGCATAAGTGTTTGCACGATTGTCTGGATGGATTCATGGACTGCCTGTTGTATTTTGTGTCTTTGAAAGACCCTAATGTAGCATAAGGACATGAGGTTAGGGCATCGAGCCGCTTCGGGCTGTCAGGTTGTTTTCCCAGCATGCTGGTTCTGAAGATGGATCTGTTTTGAAAATGAAACCGCGAGCGAAATGGTGGCGGCGGTGGGATTACAAAGGGGGCCGGATGCCCTTCATTGGAGAGCCGCGGGCTCCGCGGACACTGGGGGCTCCCGCCGAGGCTCTGGCCCAGGGGGAGGCGCTACTCGAGCCTGCAGATTGCTTGGTAAAAGCTTTAAGAGGGTTTTTTTCTCTTGTGGGGGGGGGGGGGGTTATCACAAGTGTAAACGAGTTCTTCCCTGTTTTTCAGTATCTTTGCTAAATTGCTGAAATCCATGAAGTCTGATACCCCCCCCCCAACCCGGGCAAGACAACTGTAAGCTCACCAAGGGTGCTGCTGGACTGAACTTTGAACCGGTCGTCAGCTGGGTTTCCACGGCCAGCAGCAACATAGCTGGCAGGTCCCTCACTTGGTTGCCCAGTCAGGGATACCACGGTATACCACACTCTGGTTTAGAGAGAGCAGAGCCACTGGGGGTTTTCTCTTGTGGTCATTAGTCAGAAGCAGAATCTGCAGGTACAGATTTTAATTCTCGCTTTTCTGACATAAGGGGCTGATTTCTTTTTTTATTTTTTTTGTCTGGCTGGAACGGCGCGGGAGAGGGAATCGACATGCGGCAGAGATTGAGCGGCGGCCCACACGAGCGCGGCCGCTAACTGGCACCAGTGGGCACACGCCTAGTGCTCACACGGATGTACGCCCACGCGTGCCCACTTTGCACACTCTCCCTCTCCCTCCTGGCGAAAAACAAACCAATCCAAGTGCACCGACTGGCGCTTCTCTGTCTGCTTGCGGCGTGCTTTCCGTCTAAGTGCTGCGGCTCCGTCCGCCCCGGCGTCTTATCTGGAACATTCTACCGTTGTTTTGTCAACAACGACGGAAGTCGCCGGACGGAGGGGGGCGTTGGGGGCGGCCCGGGGTGGTCCCTTGTCTCCCTCCATGGGATCCCACATGGCGATACCGGATCCAATAAAAGGCTTTTACTTGTAGCCGGAAAGCGGTGCCCGCCCACGTCCTGCTGCCGAGGCGAGAGCCGGGAGTGCCGGCAGAGCCGGACCTGCAGGGGGCGTGATTCCATCTTTGCCGGCACAGCTGTTCAGATTTCGTTCAAAGATCGCCTTGACCATATAGGCTCCGCCGGCTCCTCATGCCGAAGTTCGGCTACATTCGGTAAATCATCTTTCTGTGTCTCTAGCTTATTATTATATTCCCGCCCCCCCCCACCGCCGATGGCCTTCCTGGTTCTGCTGGCTTGTCAGATAGGAAACAATAAAATACTGGCTATCTCGTTGCTCTGCAAACCTGTCAGAAGCTTGCGACGATAAGCAGAGCGGGGGGGGGGGAATCACGTGCCCCCCCCCCCCCCCCCCCCCCCCCCCG
>JAODKL010000037.1:8375138-8389499 GCA_026780765.1 Petrocephalus schoutedeni
GTGTGAGGCGACAGTGATAACCACCAAACCACCGTGCCGCCCCCCCTATAATCTTACTTACGCAAATTAAATATAAAGCATGAATAAACAATGAAATGTGAAATTATGCTTTATTTGCAGTGTGCATGAGTATGGGTACATTAGAATGCTTCTTTTAATACTTCCATCTAGTATCTAGATCTAACGGTGATGTGACTCTTCTGCCGAGGCCGGGGCTCAAACCAGCACCCTACCAATCAAAGGCACAGAGGTCTGTCCCGCTGGGCCTAGTCACCCCGTATGTGCTGGCTGTCGCAATGAATCAAATTGCATGAAAGTCAGAAATGCTGACCTTCCACATTTAGGTTGAGTTCAGATTGTGTTTTTGGGGTTAATATCGGGTAGGCGGCCCGTCTGAGGATGGCGTGTTGTGTTGGCGGGGGACAGTCCGGGGCAGCGACCTGATTCCTGACAGCTGCTGATTCAGACCACAGGAAGAGCCCGGTTGTAGTGCGAGTGTTGCTTTAGATTAAAAAAAAAAGAAAAGTCAGCAAAGCAACTAAACGTATTACAAATGGCAGCACAAATTTCTTCAGTTCAAGTGAAAAAAAAAAAAAGACCTGATTTATTTGGCGGTGTGCATTTTATTTGCTTAAGCAGCGGTCACACCTTTTCTTCCTCTGCCAGGTGGAACGGTGAGTCAAGGTTTCGCGGCGTTAATCAGCAGTTAATCTGAGTGTTCCCGGCACGAGGCGGATGCACGTTGGCCCACGTGTCCCGTTTTCAGTAAAATAAACGCTCCATTTCATTAGTCGATTTTTTTCTCTTTCGGCTCGACCGCCTCCTCATTGCGGCGACTTACATTTGCTGCTCTCTGGGGCTAACTGATTTTAATGATTTTAACTGATTTAAATCCTGGGAACAGGTGTGGCTCATCAGAAGCCAGGTAGGTCAGAAAACCACCTGGGTAGTAGCTCTCCAGGGCCGGAGTTGGAGACCCCTGCTGTAAGCCAACATATATCAGCGTTCCGAAGCAAATTGCAAGATATGCACCCACAGTGTATATATCACAAGCCGTAAATCCACGGTCCTAAACCTACAACCTTTGGGTTGTAAGTTCTGTACCTGAGTGACTTGCTTTCTGTGTGACTATGGCCCCAAAGCCCGGTTATCCTGCAAGAGTCCATAAATGCCATTAGTCCCCCCCCCTCCCCCCGATCAGATGCTCTTTGGCAGGATAACCAGGTATATAAGGCAGTCTTTGGACTTTGTGTTTGGTTTGGTTTCTTGGAAGAGAGGATCTGATTTCCCCCAGAGACGCTGTTTATCTTACCTTTGGGCAAACCCCATGAATTAATATTTTAATTAGACTCCACTCTGCACTTAATCATCTAATCAATAATTAAATTAAGTGCTAGTCGAATAAAATGTTTTAAACTATAAATTGAATTTGATAGATCGATATGGTTAGTAATTATACAGTTGTATTTGGCAGTGTCATATAGTATCCAATAAAAAGACCTTAATTCTTTGGGTTACTTGAAGCTGTTTATAATGTTATTAGCCTAGTAGTCAGCTAGTAATTAGTTAACCTTTGTATTTGTGGAAGTATTAAGAGGTTGGATTACCTGTGTATTCACACAGCAGACAGGCTTTGAATCAGCACTGCTGGATTTGGGTTAAACTTTAGCTAATCAAGCAAAAATGTACATAACAAAGGGAAAATTGTGGAGGATGACTCATGGCATGGGGTTTTACAGGTGGCCATCAAGATAGTAGACAAAACCCAGCTGGATGATGAGAACCTGAAGAAGATCTTCAGAGAGGTTCAGATCATGAAGATGTTGAGGCACCCGCACATTATCCGCCTTTACCAGGTGGGGACTCTCCTCAGTCTGTCCCAACGCCGTCTGTCTGCCGGTTGTAGAGCCGTCTGTCTTCTTGTCACCCTGTCTCACGGCCCCTCGATCCATCTGCATTTTCCTAACCATCAGCCTGTCTCTCTGCCAGTCTCTCTGCCAGTCTCTCTGCCAGTCTCTCTGCCTGTCTCTCTGCCTGTCAGTCTGCCAGTCTCTCTGCCTGTCTCTCCTTTTCATTACATCACTCAGTTTACCTGACCTTTTTTCTTCTTTTTTTCCTGTCCTACAAAGACTAAACTTTCTTAATATTCTGTAGTCTTTACCTGGATTATGTTCATGGAATTATGCTTTGGAATTATTATTAAGCAGTTTTGATGAAAATCACGCCTGGCTGTAACTGCTGTCGTCAACAGCGGGGCCACAGCCATGTCAGTCGGTCATTCACCGTGTGTTTAATTCAGGGTTAATTCAGTGTTTCTCATCCCAGTCCTTGGGACACCCCCTAACGGTTTACATTTTTGCTCCCTCCCCGCTCCCAGCACACCTGAGCCAGGTATTCGGTATTCTTCATTGTTTGGTTCAGGTGTAAAAATGTGAACCGTTTAGGGGGTCCCAGAGCACTGGGGTGGGAAACACTAGGTTAAATAATAAAATAATATCCTGGCCTCACTGGGGAATTTTATCAGTCAGATCTGCCACTAACTCCCTCACCATGTATCTCTTCATTTTATGCATGAGGCGTGCATGTTAATTGTTTGGAGACAGCAGATCGCAGTTTCTGAGCAGGGCTGTGTCTCACGGTAATCCCGTCGCATCGCAGGTGATGGAGACCGAGAGGATCATCTATCTGGTGACCGAGTATGCCAGCGGGGGGGAGATCTTTGGTGAGTGAGCTCGTTGTTGAATCGGTCCTGTTTTCATTCCGGGTGGATGCGGCCGCATACTTATTTTTGGCGTCTGGTCCCCAAACCCCCGCCTCAGACCACCTGGTGGCGCATGGCCGCATGGCGGAGAAGGACGCGCGGCGAAAGTTCAAGCAGATCGTGGCGGCCGTCCACTTCTGCCACTGTCGCAACATCGTGCACCGCGACCTCAAGGCAGAGAACCTGCTGCTGGATCACAACCTCAACATCAAGATCGCAGGTGTGTGGAGCACCCCCCCTCCCTCCTCGAAATAACCGCATTATTAGGGACATTTCCAGCCATGGACCAGTTAGTTCTTATTATTGTGCGACAGGTCTAATTCCTCCTCCCGTGTTTAGAGCGGGAATTAAAGGGGATATCCTCGAGGTCTAATTCCTCCTCCGGTGTTTAGAGAGGGGATTAAAGGGGATGTCCCCAGTACCTGGGCTGCCTCCTATCAGTTTCCCATGTGCAGAATAACCAGAATAGCTGAATCAACGTCTTTTCTGACGCTGCTCCCTGCCCTTTCTCCCGCGCTCCTCTCGTCCTCCCATCCTCCCATCCCCGTTTCTGATTCCTTCTCTTTCATTTCCCTCTTTATCCCTCATTCCTTCCCTTGCCCCCTGTTCCCATTCTCTCCTCCTCTTTCCCCTCTTTCCTCCTTTTATTTCTCTCTCTTCTCCATCTCTCTTATTCCTCCCTTGCTCCCGCCCTTTCCTATTTCCCTTTTCTCATCCCCTTCTTTTTCTTGTTCCTTATTCCCTTTTTTTTCCCTTTTCCCCCATCTTCCCCACTCCCCCTTTCTTTTTCATCCCTTGCTCCTTGCTTTATTATATGAATCCCCCCCTGTGCCCACCCTTTTCTCTTTTTCCTGATTCCTTCTCTTCTCTTCTCTTCTCTTCTCTGATTCCTCACCCCTCCCCCCAATCCCATTGGTCAGATTTCGGTTTCAGCAACATGTTCACGAGGGGCCAGCTGCTGAAGACGTGGTGTGGGAGCCCTCCTTACGCCGCGCCCGAGCTCTTCGAGGGCAAGGAGTACGACGGTCCCAAGGTGGACATCTGGGTGAGTGAGGTGGCGGTGGCTTTGGCGGGGCCCCGATCTGCCCAGCCCCCGCACCGGCCACCCCCCTCACGCAGGCTCCTCCCTCCTCACAGAGCCTGGGCGTGGTCCTCTACGTGCTGGTCTGTGGAGCCCTGCCCTTCGACGGCAGCACCCTGCAGAACCTGCGGGCCCGTGTGCTGAGTGGGAAGTTCCGCATCCCCTTCTTCATGTCCACGGGTGAGCCCCCACCCCCCCACACTTAATCATGTGACCTCTTCTGTCATTTGCTGATGCAAAACTGCCACTTTTAATTCTGCAGGGCAGGATTTTGTCGATATTCATTTTGTTATATATATTTTTTAAACAATGTGTGGGGCATGTGTGGCTCTGCGGGAGAGAACTTTGTGCCTTTGTGTGATCAGCAGGTCTCAGGTTCAAATCCTGGGGCTGGCCAGGTGATGTCACCTTTGGGCCCCCGAGCAAAGGCCTTTAACTGTAATTGGTCTAGAGATATTGCCTACGTCTCCTCTCTGACCCTCACTTGTATATTGCTTTGGACAAAATCATCTGCTACAAAGTAAATGTAATCTGTTCACCTTGTAATATTACATTTCAATCATTAACAACCACCATTTTCTGAGAACAATATATGTAAATTGTCAGAATATTTCATTATAGGCCAGTTAAGAGAGCCTTTTAAAACTCTGAGGGAATGAGTGGTTTGCTTCATAGCAGACAGACCAGGAATCAGGAAGTGATCGATTTTTACATGGCGGGTACGAGGGAGAACAATGCGATCACCGTGAATCATCACTGTCCCTTTGTGGGTCAGTGTGCTACAGTTGTAATGACTCTAGAACCGCGTTTATCAATCTGATCCTTGGGAACCCAAAAACGGTCCACATTTTTGGTCCCTCTCAGCTTCCCAGAACAAAAACGAGGACTGCCTGGTAGGGAGGTGGGAGGGAGCAAAAACATGGACCATCTGTGGATCCTCAAGGACCGGGTTAGCATGCACTATTCTCTAATAATCAATGAGCCAGTGCCGGTCCCGGGGATCCGGCCCGTGACTTGGCACCTAAGAGAAGCAATAAAAGACTTCAGGCTGGATAGGCTGCTGGTGTAGAGTTGCAGTTTGTGGTTATTGGGCGTGTCGTGGTGATCGGTGTGGTAACGCCGGGTCGGGTTGTCCTGTCTGTGCGTACCCTAGATTGCGAGTACTTGATCCGGCACATGCTGGTTCTGGATCCCAACCGGCGCCTCTCAATGGAGCAGATCTGCAAGAACAAGTGGATGAAGCAGGGGGACCCCGACCCGGAGTTCGACCGGGTGAGCGCGACGCCACCAGCCAATAGCAAGCACCTCTGGACCTTCTTCATCAGTGCCCCCATCCCCTCCTCCTCATCTTTGCCCATGTGACCATTTAAGTTTTGCCAGTCATTCCCGGATGCTGTTGTTCAGGCTTTTCAGAGTCATTTGGCCAATCGGATGGCTGTGACGTCTAACAAAAATGTACATTATATTTAGTTCCTTAATTTCTCATCATATAAGAAGACATTCTTTTGTGCTTGAAGGCCCAGCGATTCATAAACATTCTGGGAAATATAGATTATAGATCTTGGTTAGTTTGTCAGTTAATTAGTTAAGTTAGTTGATTGAAGTACGGGGATACCACCTAATAGGTTTCCAAGGTTATTAACACATCCTCTGACTGGGTTCTGAGTCTGCATTCTTATCCAAGACTGAACACCTTCCCTGTGCCTCAGTCACCATCTGTGTTCTAAGCTCATTCTTCCATCCCTGTGCCCCCCTCCCAACTCTAAACGTCACCCCAACCTAACCGTCTACCGCTCCCAATTTGCTCTGCTCCTCAGCTGATAGCGGAGTGCGAGCAGGTGAAGACGGAACGGGAGACGGATCTCATCAACGAGCAAGTGTTGATGGCCATGGACGAAATGGGGTTCACTCGTGAGGAAACGATTCAGGTGAGTCCACCAAGGGGGCACTGTCAGAAAACGGCGGTTGCTGACATGTCATGTCCAGATCTGGTATTATATGGCAAAACTGTGTCTGATGAGATCGGGTGCATCCAGAATCGCAGGATTGCATACTATGCAGTAGGTGAAATATAGTATGCAATGTGTCCGAATCCTCCGTGTGGATGAGACTGTAGGCGAGTGGTTTCCAAAGTGTGCAACCAATGGATGCTGTGCTATCCCACATGGCCTCTGGAGTGGCAATGTTGCTTGCTCAGAAATCTTTGTCAAGATGGGCAGAGGAAGTTCTGTCTCTGTATAAATTTAGGTAGAAAACAGTACCCAATTACATAAATTGACTCAATGTGTATTCTTGTTTTGTTTATAGTATTTAACAGTCTTTGGCTTTTGCGGGACTCAAGCTATGTCATTGGTAAACATCCGGGTCAGGTGATATACAAGGTGGCGAGCGCAGTGTGTCCGAGTGCCTGTGTAATGTTCTCCTAGATATTTATAGTATGTACTGCAGTAATGGTCGAGAAATAGGTTTCTGGTGAAGTCCAGTACCTACTGTATAAGTATGCGATTTTGGACATACCCGTTGACTCTTGTTTGATCGCCTCCCCAGTCACTCCAAAGAGAGGCCTATGATGACGCAAACGCTGTCTACAGTCTGCTTTGCGAGCGGCTCAGAAAACACAAGACCTTGCGCTTTAAGCCTCCACGGGGGGTTTCCATTCCCCTCAGCACTGTGCAGGTAGCGGCCAATCAGCACCTATAAAACATGCAAACGCCCAAGGATGAAACTGCTCTGTCTGACTTCTTCTTTGACCCCCCCCCCCCTCCCCCAACCAGATCGATGGCCCAATCATGACGGTCCCTCATGTCCAGTTAATCAACCCAGAAAACCAGATTGTGGAGGTGAGTTATCGTCTGCACTAGTGCAATTCATATAACACTTCATGCGTCCTGCAAGCTCAGGCTCCATCACACATCTGTATATGGGAGGCTCACAAATACTTATGAAAGCATTTGATTACCAAAATCACGTTATGCTTTAGTAAGGTACTTTTGGTCATTTAATACACAGACGGTCCATGTGTTTGCTCCCTGCCAGACAGGCCACTTTTTTGCTCCTTTCCAGCCCCTGAAGAAAAAAGTAGACTGGCTAGGGCTCCCCGAGGACAGTGTTGGGAAGCACTGGCCTAATAGATGAACTTGATCAAAAACACCATGACTTTTTACTTATATATTTTTATATACTTTTTATATACTTTTACTTTTTACTTATATAGCTTGGTATTTTGCTGGAGTACCATGATAGTTAAGTGGCTGCCAGGTTCAAATCCCGTTCCCTCTCTGTTTGTGTGGAGTTTGTCTATCCTCCCTTGAAACATGTGGGTTTCCTCACACGGTCCAAAGACATGCAGTTGAGTGTCTCTAGGTTTCCCATCAAGTGTGATTGTTTGCGGATGCGGCAGTGGCCTGGTGCCCTGTCTAGGGTGTGTCCTTACATTGTGCCCTGTTCTCCATGGTATACATGCAATAGATAACCATTTGGGAGACATGCGTATATATGTATAGACATGGAGAAATGTATCCTCCCAAGCAGAACTGAAGATGCAGCAGGTTCTGAAGGTTAGCACTCTGTGCTCGTGAAGGTTGCTGGTTCGAATCCCGTGGCTGGCAAAGTGATGCCAGTGTTGGACCCTTGAGAGAGGCCCCTAAACCCCAACTGCTCCCAGGACACTGGCTGAGCCTGCTCTCTGTTTCACTTGTGTGTCACTAAATAAGTAGCTGAAGCCAAGTAATTAAATGTAAATGTCAGGGCCCCCCTGGGACTCTGCAATGAATCTGTATTCTTAACCGCTTCAGTGCCTCATAGCAGCTTAGTCGCGGTGTCAGAAGTCTTTGTATCTGTGGCTTTTTTTGAAAGACTTGGCGGAAAAATCTGCTCACCTGTCGCTATCTCTGTCCTGCCCTGCTGGCAGCCGTCCCGAAACATGGCCCTCGACAGCGACGAGGGAGAGGAGCCGTCCCCGGAAGCCATGGCTCGGTACCTGTCCATGCGGCGGCACACCGTGGGTGTACCCGACCCCAGGTAATGAAATTTCGTACATCTGTGTCCCGTGCTGCATCTCCATACGTGGACCCTTGCTGTCTCCTGGTTTTCTTAATGTTCAGATGTCTATTCGGGCCAGGATCCCCAAAATACCGGCACCAGAGTCATGCAACTATGGCTGCCACTAACAGCTGTTTTTCTTTCGGTCAATCTATCGACTATTTTACCGATTGCTCGATTTAAGCTAAATAATTGATTTTCTTCCAGAAAATCAAATTCACAGTTTCATTTAAGTTCATTTTATTTTGACAACAACAAACTGTAAGTCATTGGATGGGGTTCGATAACAGACGCCGGCTTTTCAGCACTATACAGACGTTGCTTTGTACGTCTACAATTAGATCATCCACCTTTTTGTTTTGTGATCGTTTGAACTTCTCCAAATTACTTTTCATATTGAAGGAAAATTAGTTATAATGAATTGACGCGTTTTAGGAATCAGAATGTTATTGCGTTAAAATCATAAAAAAGATGCTTCGATTTTATTGCTTCGAAATTATTGATGTTGATGCATTTTCATTGTCGACTTGATACGTCGTTGTATGTTGTACGGCTACGTCGACTAATCGTAGCAGTCCTACATGTAAACCCCATTATGTTTGACATTTAAGTTTATACATTGGTGTATTTGTGTATATTATTGGTCTACATGCTTTGCTATCTGCTTATTGGGCCGTTGGTCTACAGTATGAGAGTGTAAGTGAGTTTGCACGTTTTTGTAATTATTACCAGATATCCCCACAATGTGATAAAATCCTGTAATTTTTCACCTTGTGGGGACATTCTTCTCCTCACAACGATAACATTAATTTGATCAAATCCTGCAATCAAAAAAGTAAAAATGCCTGCTCTAAGTAACTTATGGTTAAGTTAGAGCTGGGTTGGGGTTAAGGTTGTCATAGAGGGTATTAGGGGTCTGCCTATAGAAATGAATGGAGATTCCCCATAAAGATATGAATGTGTGTTTGTGTGTGTGTGTGTGTGTGTGTGTGAGAGAGAGAGTATGCCCTTTCTTTTCTCCAGAGCCACACTCACCCTTCAGTTCCAGCGATATTCCCCCAGATTTTCTCTGTCTGTGCTCTGCTGGCTGTGTGGTCCCATGTTGCTGTCTCTGTGCTGACTGCCCCACTCTTCCCTCGTGCAGGTCCAACCCGCAGGAAGACCTCCCGAAGGACATCGACCATCTCCGCATGCCCACCCCACCGCCCATCCCTTTGCTTCCCCTCAGCCATCAGGTCATGCTGCTGCCTCAACCAAACCTGCAGCCCACGCAGCAGCTGGAGTACAAGGTATAGCTTTTAAACCAAAGGTACAACAGCAGTGTTCCTTAGGGAGTTAAGACAAACTACAGATGCACTGTCAGTATTTCTCCTATGAACACATTAAGTGCCTGTGCTGACCTGTGTCACCCGTGTGTGTAGGAGCAGTCCCTCCTGCAACCCCCCACTCTGCAGCTGCTGAACTGCATGGGCCCCCTGGGCCGGAGGGCCTCGGATGGAGGGGCCAACATCCAAGTACACGCCCAGATGCTAAAGAGGCCGCGCGGGCAATCCCCCCTTGTCGCCAGCCCTGTAAGTGCGTGCATGCGGGCTTCACTCTCCTGGCTTTCCTTCACTACTTATCGTTTTTTGTCATTTCCTTAAATTATTTTTTTTTCATTAATAATTTTCATGTCCAATACAGAATGACATAACCATATATAAAAATCAAGACAAATGCACACATCTCAAAAAAAGACATTTCCATTTTCAAATAAGTACCATTCTATCAGTTACGTCCTTTTAAATAAAACAAATAGAGTAAAATGGTATAGCTAGCTCTAAATGAATAAATAGCTGAATAATGTAGTGGTGAATAATGTATCACTCTTCAATTTCTGAAGAGTAGGACGACTGGGGAAAGTCCGTCAGTATTCATAAAGGAAGTGCTAATTGATGAACTGGTGTCTTACGGTGATGATCTTTGCATGAAAAAAAGCCATTTTTTTGTTAGCTACAGTAGTGAAAAGTAAAGCCAGCCTTAAAGATGCACGATATATCAGTTAACGTATCAGTATCAGCCGATACTTGTTAAAAATGAAATTAATATCGGTGTCCACCCTGGCTCATACTGCCCACTGATATTTAAACTTTATCAACATTTAAAGTTAGCCGCATCAGACCTAAAGACACAACTATTAAAAGATTGGAGATGATCACAATGGGCGATCAGCTATTTTCTGTAGTGGTGGAAAAGGGATTTCTTTGGCTCATTCACTGTGTATACAAGGTTTTAAAGTACTAGTCTGTAACATGTTTTTTATTCTATTTTATAATCAAAGGATGTGAAGGCATTCTACTAATCTGAGCTGACATGCTCGGCAAGTTTCACCTGTCCCCCTCAGCAAGTGGCTCAGACGTTAGCCAACTATTAGTGAAGGTTTTGTCAGACCCCGTGATCTGATCCCAAACTTAACTTTCACCTGTGTCTGTCTGAAGATTAAGATGGGTAACGAGAGAAGAGTTTCTGACCCGGGCATTAATAAAGTACAATAAATATGATAAAGAAAAATAAAGAAAATAATAATTACAGTGCTCTCAGAAAGCCTTGGGACACTTGCTTAATTCTTTAGTAACGTTGTGAATTCGTTGGTTTCATAACAAAAGTGCATTGGTAAGTAATGTTTCACATATCTGCACATATCTTCCACACAGACATTTTTTTTTATTTATTAGTTTTCATAATTTTTTTTTGACTGACTCATTCACTTCTGTTCCTGCCATTTTGCTATTAATTTCAATTGTAGTCATTGTCTCCCAGTGGCGTACCAAACACTAATGTTTTGTGTTTATGTTATTGCAAAGGTGTTACTAATTAAAAAGCACCCAGTGACACTGCTCGGCAATGAACTTTTTAACTGGGTTTCAGTTGGGTTTCAGTTTATAACTACGTGAATGGGATGTTTTACTTAAAAGTATTTGTTGCTTTGAAGGTGAGATATATAGTATAAAGAAATGAATAAAGCAATGGTTTTTGTTATGAAACCAATAAAATTTGCCTTATTTTTGCAGAATTTAGCCACCATCCCGTGACTTTTTGTGAATACTTTCGTTATCATAAGACGCTAGCTAGCTAGCGGGAAAGCTGTTGCGAGATGATAAAACAAATTTTGACTGGACAATTACCCAGTCATTGCCTGTTGACAGATTTTGCTAGCATAGTGTATTTGTGTTTGTTTCCTTTCAAGATGTCGGTAGTAATTGGAAGTTGTGCCAACTACGTCAGTAATCGATTTCCGATATTTGCTTTCCACGGCATGCTTCATTTTACTGGACGTCTTGCACAGGAACTCCGTATGGTTTATGTATGCGAGACAGATAGTTGTCGACTTGGCGGACATGATGAGGATGCAAGATAACTGCGTGGGTGCATGTGCAATATTGAAGCTACTATAAGAAATCACAGGGGGGAGGAGCTCCAGCCGCATGCAGTCTGCAGACATGCGCTACGGACTCGGGAAGGGATTTCGAGTGGCGAGAGTCAAGACTGAGTAAAAATTCACCTAAGATTCATATGTGGACTCTACACTGGACTTGAGTACTACAAATTCTGATCAGCACTATTTCCTCAGTCTTTATTTTTGTATGCTATCTGCGTTTTGTTTCGCTATCTGTATTCATATCTTTCTCCATGACCACAAAAATTCCATCCAGTCTAGAGGAAATGTCCGCTTTGGCTACATGTGTGTTAACTTCATTAGTATTTGCCATTGTAGCAGGGGCCTGCATCATGAACCAGGATTTCTTGTTTAGCCAGATAACTTGTACTGTTTAGTAGACTGGTCTAAATGTAAATAAACAAAGAAAGTCCATTTAAACTGGGGTACCTTAAATCTGACTTAACTTGAATTATAAAAAAAAAAAAGCTGTATCCAAGTAAGATGTGTCCTCTTAGCGATCTGCCACTACTGGGACCATTCCCTTTTTTTTATTTCCATTTTTCCTCCTCTCCCACACCATCCTCTGTTTCCAGCACCCCATTCCAGCTGTCGCTCCCGTGGATGAGGAAGGCTCTGACGGGGAGCCAGACCAAGAGGCTGTGCAGAGGTGAGTGCCGCGCTGGGCATTGGGATCGGCTGGCTTTTGGCGCATAGGGTGAGACGTAGAGGAGCAGGTTGCCTGGGTTACTGGGAGTGAGTGGATAGAGGCTGCAGTACTGCTTTCTGCCACAAGTGGCCACTGTTGTTGTGGTTCATCTTCTTTGGCTTTGGCTTTGATGTGGGAAAGGAATCAATTAATGTTTCCTCTGGCGAAAGAAATCTGTGCTCTGTCAAATTATGCCAAATTAACTCAAGTTTCTTTTGCACACTACCTGCTGTTACCTCAGATGGGAGGTGTGTTTTATTCCCCCCCCCACCCCGTCCCCAAGATAAGATTCGGCAGAAGTTGTGGCACCCCCTTTTGAGACCCAACTTGATGTCAGAGAGCTGATGAGTGAATACTGCTTCCTGTCTCCCTCCCTGCGGCCCAGATACTTGGCGAACAGGTCCAAGCGGCACACGATGCATGTACCCCTGAGTACGGCGCCCACTGAGCCACCCCCAGACACGCAGAGGCCCCAGGGGGCCCGGCAGAGGGCCTGGGCCCAGGAGCAGCACTGCCGGTGAGGGGGCCCCACCCAGCTGAAACGGCACATCGCCGCGCGCCCACTGAGGGGGATGGCGAGAGAGAGAGAGAGCAAGAGACAGAGAGCGTGCACACTTGCTGAGGGAGGGGGTCCTCCCAGAGGTCCTAAGGCCTGCCATTTTCATTTGCATTTAACATCAGACTCAGGGAAAGATGTACTGTGTGATGCAGGAAGTTCTGGCCCGGTCATAGTGACGCGTAGCGATGAGGCCTTTTCTCCTGGGCCTCCTTATAAGCTGCGAGCTGCTTTTGAAGGATAGATGGATCAGACTCTCTGACAGACAGCCTTGCCGTTCGAGCGGTGCTTCTTGACGACGGTTGGCGTTGACGACGAGGTCACCACCAGCAGCCCCCCCGGCCCCCTTGCCTGCCCAGCGTGGATTGCGCGGGCTAGTGGGGGTTCCACCTTGCACTCAGTAAACGTCTCTGTTTCTGCGTGTCTGTCTTTTTGTGTGTGTGTGTGTGTGCGTGCATGTGTGCGTGCGCTACGCCCCCCCACCCCACCCCCATGCAGGTCCAGCTACAAGGACTGCAACACGCTGCACCTCCCCATGGAGAGGTTCTCCCCAGTACGGCGCTTCTCCGATGGGGCCGCCACCATCCAGGCCTTCAAGGCACAGCTGGAGAACAACAGCATGATCAGGCAGATCAAGCAGGTACGAGGCTATGGGTGCCCTGTTGTTCTCAGATAAGCCTCCAGGGGGCGATTGTGGACAACCTGAGCAAGTGGGTCACTAGTGGGGCCTTAAGATTATCCTGCTGACTGTGCGGTCTTTATTATTATTATTATTATCTACATCGGAAACGATCTAGCCCACCCAGGATATAGCCTGTTTGTCCCTAAAAAGCGCACACTGTCAGGGTGAAGCAATGCTTCTAAGCCAGAGCTGTAGCTTCCATTTCCACACCCCCATAGCTGCTGAGGATGGAGGACTGCAGTGTCCATAGCGATCAGCATCTCCCACCCATCCCTCACTGCTACAAACGCACCTTGACACTGTTACTCATTCGTCTCACTTACGGTGATATGTAGATAACACACTGCATTTGTATGTCTTATCTCGTATTGATAAAAATGATGATGAATAGTATTACTACTACTACTACTACTATTACTACTACTACTACTACAGGCGCTACCTCTACAAATACTCCTATTATTTTTCTAGAACTTTTCCTGTAAAAGTGTAGCCCAGAGTCTATTATTAAAATGGAGTGTGATATATTCGTTTACACAGTTTTCCTTGTCATTTTGGGCTCTCGACAAGGTTTTGGCTATACCTCTGTATTTTGAAACCTTGGCAACAAGACCACTCCCCCCACATTTGAAAAAATATACTAGGAAAACTAGGAAAACGTAACTGCGATCCTTTCGAAAAAGACTGTTTTAATATTATGTATGGATAGATGGCACTGAAGGGTACTGCAGATTAGAATCTGTTGTGAGTTACACTGATATCCATCCAGTAGTGCCCATATGAATATAGCATGCCATGCCTTCTTGGTGGCTCCCTTACCCCTGTACATTTCCCCCACACTCTCTCGCATTCCTCTAGGAGTGTGAGCAGCTGCAGAAGTTGTACTCGACACCTCAGGATGAGAAGTTCCTGGAACACACACAGCAGCAGCACGTCTTGTACCAGCAAGAGCAACAGTCAATCCTACACCAGCAGATCCAGGTCAATCCCGTTTGCGGTCACGGGGGTCCGTGAATGCGGAGGCTTCCCTGCCTCCTGAGGTTTATGGGAGCTCAAAATAGGACAATGGGGGCAGAGTTGTGTTGGCCACAAGGAACAATGGTGTTGCGGGTTGAC
>JAODKL010000037.1:8410635-8426394 GCA_026780765.1 Petrocephalus schoutedeni
TTCAGGTATTTCTGGAAAAGGTGTGTTTTAAGTCGTCGTTTGAAGACATTGAGTGACTCCGCTGTTCGGACATCTAGTGGAAGTTCATTCCACCAATTTGGTGCCAGAACATCGATGCAGATATCGATGCATCTATTACGTGAAACATTGACAAGTACTAACAAGTCTGTAGAAATCTGCAGCAGCATTGACTGATACATTAAGTATATTGGCCTATTGTGTTAAATAGCTATTTATCAATTTAACCATTATTATGTAATTATGAATTCTAATATTTGCATTGCTTGTTCAGGGCATATTTCCGAAGTTAGGGATGTCATGCCTCTATGTTTGAATGTAGTGATTGATGATTATAAATGTTTTACAATGGGGATTTGTTTATCCTCATTAAGTAAAATTAGTGGGATCTCAGTTTCAAAAGTACATCTGTTTTTTAACTGTACAGTACATAGCGTATGACAGATGCAAACCTGAGACCGCAAAAATTAACAGTATAAAAATAAACACTGTTTCTGTAAATTATGAATAATCTGACATTTATAGTGGGTATGGTGAATTCTATATAGACTACATTTCCTTATTTATTAATTGGATAATTGATAGATTTAGAAAATGGTTTGTTATTGGCTCAGATTATTTACAGACTACGACACTGTTATTAGTTGTCTGACAGGGGTTAGCAGAATCTCAAAATGGAAGCTGGAGAGAAAATGGCTCCCCATTTCCTGCAGCGAGAGAGCGCGGCCTCCCTGTGACGCTCACGGGGGCACCTGGTGAAAAACAACCATAATCATCATTATCGTTATTATTTAACTCTCACAGGAAGCCTACTCTGGAGTTCTTTGGACAAAAAGGGAGACTAAACAAAATGAAGAGAAGTATTTTCGTTATCATGGTCTGTTTAGTTTTGAGGGCCAAAACTGGTGAGTAATACTATGGGGTAAATATGTTGTAAACAAAAGTGGTAAATCAGGAATAATTTTTATATTTCACTGACCTTGAGTATAAATGTACTTTTTTCCCATCTCCCTTTTATTAAGAGTCATTAAGAGTCAGTTTTTTCCCCTCACTTTGTACATCAAACGCTTTATTGATACTTCTTTTTTGCCTTTGGATTTACTTAAATAGGCTGCATCTGTTGTATAAGTTTATTAATCGCTCCCAAAAGTGATAGATTGTTTCTAATATTGGAAAAATGTCCATTTTCTCCCTATCTTCCACACAAATAAAGACGGAGAAAAAGGTATGTATTTATATATCAGTAAATCAGTCTACAATTTCAACAATTTTATACCTTTATAACTCCCACTCTCAGCTGCACCATAAGTACAGTCAGGATTGCGAAGGGATTTGGGATTAGAACCATGCATATGGGATTAGAACCATGCATATGAAATTTCATGAATAGCTGGATATCAGCTATAAGTTTGACAAGAATTTAGAGTCACGCATGAATCAAATACCCGTTAGAGTGCGATGGATAAAAATGTTAATTGAACACTTCAGTAGATATAAACGATAGGATTATTGACAATGTTAATTGTGTATTAATCGGCTAATCAGCACTTTTGAAATACTGCATTTAGAAGGAAAAAGGAAAGAACTGAATTTATAATGTAAAATTTGAGTATTCATCATAGTAGTAATTTAAAACAAGAAAAAAAACACCCGTTCAAGCACAGTGCCTATAGTGGCTCTTAAGTGATTATGCCAAACTAGAGGATGATAGGATCACCCCATGTTAACTGTTATTGTCTGTTGTCAGATGTGATTATAAAAGTAGAAGACTATGAAGATAAAGTTACATTCATATGTGAAAATGGGAAATGGTTTCATGGTGCAAACAAGCTTAATCTGGACTACACGGATATCGAAAAGGAATACACATGCAGTGGTATCACTAGTCCCGTGAAAAACTCAACGATTCTTGTTAAATTCCGAAGTAAGTACCACATACCTTAATAACTTGTTGTTAAACTTGGTTGTCAAGCAGCTACTAGAATTACTGACAGCTGCTAACTTGTCTTATGGTCTGTCATGGGTGGGTGCTGGAAAAGATGCTCAAGTCCCCATTGACAGTAGGCATGTGTGTGTGTGTGTGTATGTGTGTGTCGGGGGATGGGGGGGTCTATTAAAACTATTAAAATACCTCGACCATTTGAACCACCCACCCCCACGCCCCTCGGCTGATGCCTCTCAAAAAGTCTCCGGACAGCCCCGTTTTGCAGGCAAAGATTTTCCTAAAAAAAAAAAATAACACCCAGTGCACCTAATGAAAGGCCTGAGTTCCGAAGCAAGCGTGATGTCAGTCTGCTCAC
The DNA here is from genome assembly GCA_026780765.1 of Petrocephalus schoutedeni. Taxonomy (NCBI): domain Eukaryota; kingdom Metazoa; phylum Chordata; class Actinopteri; order Osteoglossiformes; family Mormyridae; genus Petrocephalus; species Petrocephalus schoutedeni. The sequence goes on from JAODKL010000037.1 coordinate 8,412,954, forward strand.
TGCCGCCCATCACCGCGCACGCCACTTTGAACGTTCGTTTTTGTTTCCAAGCTTGCGATAACTGCATTCAGCTGGATATCGGGCCCATGCTGGGAATCATCATTGGGGATGTTCTGGCCACCGCCCTGATCGGGGTAGCCGTCTACATCGTGGCTTCGCAGCCCACGGTGAGGACCTATGGCAGCAGCTACAGCAAAGGTGCGTTCCTCTCTGCTTCACAGCCCGCCACTGAGGCCTTTGCGGCAGCGTCGGTCCTGCTGTGTGTTCGGGGCCCCTATTACGTGCTATGAGCTGCCTGTATACACCTAAATACTTATTATTCTCCATCTATTTGGTACAGTGGTGTTATTGGCCTGGGGGCAGGCGTGGCTCAGCAGGTTAGAATGCTGCTCCTGTGATGAGGAGGTCACCGGGTGAAGTCTCAGTGTCAATACTATTGTGATTCCTCCACTAGGTCCTTGAACAAAACCCTTTACCAGCAATTGTCCCAGGGACTGGTCAACCCTGTTTGAATAAAGTCTTCTGCTGAATAAATTAAATGTGAACGTTTTATGGACATTAATGGACAATTTGCTTCTCTAATCATGTCGACATTCATCGATATCTATGATTAATGATGTTTTTTTTTTTTGGTAATTCAAATGTACTAAGCAGTGTATAACTAGGGTGACCAGATAATCGATGTCATCCCGAACACTTTGAGCTACTTCAGGTTTTACAAACTACTTTAAAATTGAAAGGCTCCTTTGCTTGGCTAAATAGTTCAGTTCTTCTTGTTCTTCGGCAGGTTTTTTGACTTGATTGAAAGACTCATCCAGCTGTTTCACATTAACATTAACAGTGACACATGCATGGTTATAGGAGACTGATCAATGAACACAGCAATAACTCAGTGCTTAAGTGAAATCAAGGTGCTTTTAATTAAAATGGTAGTTCAATATCCTGTCCTAGCTCAAAGTGTCCTCCCTGACATGGGTTATCTGGTCACCCCTATGTATAATTGTTTTGTGTCTGGCTGCATCTGTGTTTGTAATCTGATAATTATTAAACTTAAGTAATATTTCTTTTCACTTTCAGCGTCGGACAGACAGAACCTGATCCAAAACCAGCAGAATGATACCTACACGGTATTGTTAACACTTCATCGTGACTATATTTATGTATATGTTTTTAGCCTGTGCTTTGCTGAAACCGTCTTTCCTCTCTCGTATGTTACTTGCGATTGCTGCTCGCTGCTCCCAGCCCCTGAGGCCTGGCCAGTCGGGGGAATACAGCCAGCTGGAGAGACGGGCAAATCGTAAATAGGAATCTGCTCATTCAAAGTCAACAGCGACATCATAATGTTTCAATGATTTCTGTGCCCCATGGTCTGGAGAGGGAAACATTGTTTTAATGAAGCCCAATTACCGAGTACATCATAGTTTTTTAAACAAATCTTTTACATCTATATGGTTCATCCCCTGAACAATGCATAGTGGAGGTAGTGTCTGCAGCTCTGAGAATTTGTTTTACCTGACATTATGTATCTTTGCGTACTATATATGTGTGCAAAACCATGTATATATACACACACACACATATATATATATATATACATATATACATACCCTTGGGATTGTCACCCCCCACCCCCCAACAACACCCCAGTGCACACACACACACACACATATATATATATATATATTTCTTTTTACATGCACACAGTGCCCACAGAATGCAGATTTATTGGGTTTTGCAAGAAAAATAATTATTTATTCATTTGCTTGCAAAAATATATGTCACATATCAGCTGTTCTGAGTTAAAAATTTCATTGACAAGCATCATCATTGTTTGCATTTTAATTTGTAACACATTTGCAATAACAAAATACAAAACAATTGTGTTTAGTACCCGCTTTTGTTTTTTCAGAATTATATTAGTATATTATATATATATATATATATATATATATATTTATATATATACACTGTATGTATATAAGCATCTATTTGTATGTGTTTTATAGTTTTTTGGGAAAATTTTAAATGAATGTAAAACATTTTCCAAATAACAAAAAAAAATATATATTAGGCGCCGTCCATTGTTCCCGGAATCCGTTGCTCAGATGTTGCTGTTCTGTTGATGAACTGTTTTTTTTTTTTTTTTTTCCTTTTTGGATACATAGGTGGAACATTTAAAAGCATAAGAAGGAATAGCAGATTAAGTTTAATTGTTGGTACGACGGAGTGGTGAAATTGGTTTTGCGATCTACAAATTCTGCCTTGTTTTCTTATGCATTACATTTAGATAAGGAAACCTCTGTTGCTCTTTGGTCACTTAGCTATACAATTGTTTTAATAAATAATATTCTAACAGTATATACATGTTGTAGGTGAATTTATTACCTTGCAGCAAGGGTCTCCAACCTTTTACACTGAGAGCTACTTCTGCAACAAAAATAATCTGTGGGTTTATGCATCTGGGTGGGGGTCAATTAACAAAATTTCGAATAAATGTTATGCAAGATTCTCGTTGGCTCCATGCCGGTGATTAATAGCCTGCTGCCGGTGCATTGACAAATGATAATTCAGATCTCGCAAGCCAGTATGCCCCAGTGATGGATACATCTACACTGGGACTGGGCCCTTTTTCTGGGCTTGTCTTCTATATAGTTATATATATTTAAATATAGGCACATGTGGTGCATATAAATGGCCCAAAGTGCACTAGTGTCGGGGCACAGGGCCCAAGGCAAGGGGCTGCACACACAATAGGTACATAGTAAAGTTTTACAAAGAAAAGATATTGTCATATAATAAAATAATTGGCTTCAAGCTTAAAACCGTTTTTACGGAGGCTCTGTGTGCAGCACTGTGGCCCACCTCACCTCTAGCGCCGAGGTCTGCAAGCTTATCTCTGCTCTACGTGTGTAAAGTTCACGTTTATGCACGTGGCTTTCTTCCTGCTCTTTAAAGACATTGTGTTAGCCCACACTATCAGACTAACAGTGCGTGTGTGTGTGTGTATGCGTACGTGCGTGTGTGCGTTTGTGCGTGCGTGTGTGTGTGTGTGTGTGTGTGCACACCCTGCGTTGGGCTAGCAGGTACATTCAGGGCTGAACTTCATAGCGGGTTGATGGAGTCACCCCCCGCCCCCTCCTTAATTTCTAATCCCAATCCAGTCTTGGGCACAGTACTTACAATGGAACTGGGGTGTGTCTGTCTTGCACAAGTATTGGGAATTTTATGTGTTATCAAATAGAAAGCGTCGTGCCACAAATGTCACAATTTTGTTATGCCTTATTAATAGCTGATATAGAAACTTCAGCCCCGTGAAAGTGAAACTAAGCAAACAATATTTTATTAATTCTTTAAAGATTAATTATGAATTCATTTTGGGAAAAATAATATGCCATACAGACACCTTATGGCTCATAAAATAAAGCATAATATTTAATATGAATGAGTACCATGACGAAACAATAGACTGCAGACTAATACATTGTTGCCATGGGGAATTTTTCAGGGCGCTAAAAGCGTTACTGGTTAGTACCAGAATTTTGCTCATGAGGGCAGGTAGAATAAAAAAAAAGTATTTTAGTGAGACATCTAATCCTGGCAAAGTCTTATTCTTAGCCACCTCTGTAGCAGACATGGCCCCCAGCCCAGTCTCCCCCCTTCAAACAGACAGAGCCGCTAATGCGGAAGTTCTCCGCGCCTTCCGCTGCCCTCAGCTGCGTGCACGCCGAGGTGCTTTAAGGCTACCCTTTCTTCCTGAAACTAACAAAATGTGGTTTCTCAGGCAGGTTTAGAGCCCCCCCCCACACACACATGCACTAAGCCCACACATTTTGCATACACAGAGGCAGGCATTCCTGGGGGCTTGCACACATGCACATTTCACATATGCATTAGTGCCTCTTTCATGTCTGCATGCCAGCAAAATGTGAAGTTGGATCAGCATCTGGGCTGTCTAATGCATGGGTCTCAGGTAGCACCGTTTGCCCTTTTTTTAGCCCATATTCCAATTCAGGGCCAGACTGGCCACCTGGTATACCACTCTTCCACTTTTCTGGTGGGCCAATGGGTTAGAAAATTTAAGGAAACCTCATCTTGTTTTGATGGCTCACTGGTTTCACCAAATATCAAATTTTTTTTAATCACCCATCTCACTGTTTTTTACCATGGCTAGGTTGACCTGTATGGTAATGATCACGTGGACGAAACCTTTTTTGGCCACTTTGCTGTTTAGATGACAAGTTTATATTATCAAAACCCGGGACTGGATACCAATCTACTGCAGGGTGTGTGACCACATTGTGGGTAACAGACACCGATTAGCCCATCTGCACGTCGCTGGAGGGAGACTGTGCAGATGCACGGAGCTGGGCTGGGCCCAACCTTGCAGGTATAAGCTGACAGTAGTACTCTCTGAGTACTCTGCCGTATTGCTATATGGTCTGATCATCAGGTATTTGCAGGTATAATTTACCAATGAGCAATAGTGTTAAAGGCATAGGATATGACTGATTATTGTTTATTAAATCGAGGCACTTACAGAAGATGGGGTTGTTGAACTGTTTGAACAGACCTTGAGTGTGTAATTGAAGAGCAAATTTCCAAAAGTCACTCAGTCTATGAGATACGTGGAAGGGATACGTCCGTAAGTAAGCACTGTTCGGATTTTGCGAGTTTTGGAAATAAAGGAAAGTACATCATTGGATTACTTGAGGACTGAGTGAGATTCGGTTCCCGACACTGTAACATATATCTCAAAAATAAGGGTGTAGGCCTGGTTTCAGCACTGATAGGGAGCAAATCAGCCCTGAACCCTCGTCCCCCCTAAACTCCCACGGTATTGGTAGATGTACATGTTCCTACTGTCCATACCCAAATCACCACCCTTGTCAAAATCAACAGAGACTGAAGTTTAATAATATTTATCCTCAGAATTTGTATCACTATGGCGACTATTCATTATGAAGTGCACAAGCCTTCCTCTCTGCTAACACTGTTTCCCAGCATCCTCTGGCCATCAGCGGTCTTCTGGGGTTACTGACACCTCTTATTGTATTGAAGCGGTGTTATGTAATAAAAACTAAAGATATGCTTGAAGGGAATAATCTTAATTTCCAATAATGTGGCATTCACATTTGTTGATGTTAATATTACTGGTTCGCTACTGTAATGACTAGCGTACAACAATAATTACATAACAGCAATACAAGGTAAAACATAGTTTTTTCAATATCTTCACTGTTTCTTCTTTAATGGAAAGAATTAACATATACAGTGGAAAAAGCGACTTTCCCAGCGTGCTGGCCGGGGGAAGGTCAGCTCTCAGTCTGCTGCCTGCTGTGTGCCAGCTGGACGGGTCGACGACGGAATATAGTGACCGAGTTTGAATTATTCGTAGTAAATGAAATGACTAATTAAAGTGTGCAGGACGCACTTATATAGCCACCCACATTAATATAAATTTATTTGAAAAAAACATGCACAAGTCAGTCATAGAGCTAAAATTTTCAGAGTAATAAATATATCCAGATAATGTATTTGCACCAGGGTGCATCCCTAGCATGTAGGTGCCCTATAATGGACTGGCATCCCACCCCGGGTGTACCCTATATCGCCAGGGGTAGGCTGCAGGCCACTTAAACCAGGAAAAGCAGTTTGAAGAAGAACTCAGGAACTAGTCTTATGTGAAAGCACTGTACTTTTGGGGACGCACATTATTTTACAAAACTGTAAAAGAAGTTGGTGAGTATAAATCAGCAGGCAAATGTACTAATTAACCTTAACTAGAAAGTAAAAAATGCTTAATTATAAAATAATTATATATATAATAAATATATATATAAAATAATTGCGCTTTATATTTATACAGCTATACTTTGAGAGATGCTTTTTAAATAAAAATCTAGTCCACAGAACCACTATGTGTAGAAGAGATGCAATGGGGGAGACTTTTTTCTGTTTTTAATGATCTTTTTTTCGCACAGGTTGGCATTAAGATCTGTATGACCTTCACAAAGAATACTGCGACTTACTGTGTGTTTCCACACATTAAGATTAACACCGGGCCCTAAAGCATATTTTCCTCTGATCATGCAATTTCAAGACTGCCAAGAGAGAAAAAAACTTAATTTTGAAAGGAAATTATGACAACAGGATGTTTACATAGCTCTATTTTTATGAATGGTTCGGCACCCACGGTATTACACAAGCTTGTCGAATGCTGCAAGATAAAACAACATTTTCAGTTGAAAGTAAGCAGATAATGCCATCCATTTTTCATATGAACTAATTTCTTAATAGACTAAAAGCAGTGCTAAATGCAGGCAATATGGAAAACAATGCAGAATATGTCAAGAAGTTCAGCAATTCATACGTAGCAAATTAAACATATTAAACATTTCAACAAAAGTGAAGTAAAGTAAAGTGAAACTAAGATTTAAAATGTTCTGTAAGTGGGCACAGACAAACTCAACAAGGTCATTTTCATGGTATTTTTGTGCATATTAGGCATTTTATGAATTGTATTGAATGGTCAATTTTTTTTACCCAGGTGCTAATCTTTAAAAATGTTGAGACACAAATGTTTTCTTTTGCATATTGGTTAAAGTAAAACTGTAGCACATATTCAATCAAAAGTGTAATTTTTACATAATTGATTTACGTAAAATTCAAATCCTAGGGACTTAGTCGATGATGATTTAATCTAATATTTCCACAATTTTAATTACTTTCAACTAAAATCAATGAACAGAAAATTATTCGGGGCTGCGATTTCTCAACAATTTTCAACAATGGAATAAACCAAGGTCATTTTTTTTTACTTGAAGAAATTCACAAAATACCTGCTCTACTACAAGTCGTCACAAATATGCATCAGCAATAAGAAAATCAATGCTACTTGAAAAGTTGTGTAATGAGCTGAGTAACGCCGCTCTGGTCTTGCCGATCCTGCTGGCCAAGATGGAGACTGAGCTGGTATCTACTGGGCAAAGACTCCAGATCAGAAGGAATAAAAGGAGTAGGACTGTATGGAATTCAGTCTAACCGGTCCTGTTCACCCCAGCGACAGCGTACGTAGCATCTCTGGTTCTAGGGTTTAAAACCTGCAATAGAAAGAAACATTTATTCGTACATTTTACAATGAAAGTGACATCTGTGCCAAAGTCCAAATCTCCTCAAACTTATAACTTCTGAAGTTTGCAACTCGTGCCATTGTGAGACGTCCTATCTTGAAGATCCATTTGCCTTGATTAATTTTGTCTTGTTAATTTTATCATTAATTTGAGTGTCATGAATATTATTCAAAATGGATTACAGAGGGCTGAATCAATCAAGTCATACTTGAACAGGAATCAGCAAAAAATGTAAACAAATTCTTTTTATCTCAGTGTAACGTGTGAACAAAAAATAAAACAGAGAATGTAATATTTTTCAAAATGTATATTTAGTTTTTCGATTTGCCCGCTTATGGCAACATTAAGGCTGCTGTTCTCTGTGATGAGGTAATTCTTTAACAGTATATCACAGCTACTTTATGCCAAACTTTAATCATTTATTAGATTGTATCTACAGTTGAATCCAATTTAATATGATTTTTAGTTTTTTTGTGTTACGTTTCAGGGGCTTGAGGGTTTTAGTGAAGTGCCTGTCTGTGAAAGAGCACTCGACACTTATGAATGTATATATTGACTAATATGGGTGTCTATCTTTCCATACCACAAACACATGGACAGACAGATGGACGCATGAGCATACCTCATAGTCACGGTTAGGCACCGCGGGACCGCGCTGTCCACCTCGCGGCCCAGGACGTGCAACGGCTAAATGGCAGCAACACAAAGGAAGCACAGTTTCATCTGTCCACCTTGGTAATGTGACTCGACTGATGGGTCCGCTTGGTCCCGATGGTGGGCTTACCTGACGCAGGCGAGGACCCCGACTTCTTCTGGGCCCAGTGGTAGATGAGGATGACAATTCCACCGGTTACCAGCAGGTCCCCGAGTATAAGGCCGATCACCAGAGATCCGTCCAGCTCATAGCAATTAGGACACACTAGAACATGGAGAGGGTTAGGGTTAGGGTTAGAGGGGCATGAGGAGGGCAGAGATTGGGATCGACAGGGAACAGGGGCAGGTGAAAGAGGGAAGGGGTTTGAGGTTATGGGCAACATAAGGTAAATAAAACACAGACACAAAAAGGGGGAATTGCACAGAAAAAATTAACAGGATGGTAAGTAGTGTGTGGCTGTCATTGTTTTTTATTGTAATACTCTATTGTAAATGCAAATTCTTGGCTACATTAAAGATCAGATGATTTAATTAAAAAAATATATACTCACCATATCCTTTAATATAAAAATAATATTTTTCTTCATCAGATTTGCATGTTTGGATACCATTAATTTCTTTATATTTCACTGTTTTAATTGTGTCGCCTATATTTCCATCTTCATTCCAAATTGGATGTTCATGTGGACACGTCATGGAAACTTCATCAGACCAGAAAGCTACACTGCCAGCTAGAAAAAGAAATACGATGAATGCAAAAGAATGCAATCATTCCAGTACAACTGTCTAAACACTAATCAACTATAGTTTAAAACACATTATTTGATTAATTTAATGCCTTAGTCTTTGAGAAGTTAGCAAATATCGATATATTCCAAGTAATCAATACTGTATGCATTATAGACATATGAAAAATACCAAAACAGAATCAAAATAAATAATAACCCCAACCTCAGGATCACCCTGTTACCAGCAAACTCGCCTAATGCATACTCAGCAACAGCGCAATATTTGTTAATCATTTTTAAGGACTCTGTATATTTCAATTTGCTGAACAGTCAGTTATCAAAAATGAGAGACAGAAAGATGGTTTTCTGCCATAAGAATAACTATACAGTAATGATGAGGCACATAACACCAGAACATCTGCTCACTCTGTTCCGCCATGGCCGTCAGGCACAGGGTGAGGAGGAGAAACACTGTCTTCATTTTACACTGGCACGCCGAGGGTCTTCGTCAGTCTCCCTCCAGGTGATCCAAAATGCCACTGTCCCGAGTCTGAGTTTGGTTAGTACTGGAACTTTTGGTGAGTATAATGGACCTCCAGCCTGTAGTCTCTACAGTGACTTTCCCCTTGCTGTGACTTACTTGCTCGTTCTTTCTCTCCTTTTCTCTCTCTCTCGTTCATGGCAGGAAGCAGCCTCAGTTTAGGCTCTGCTCTGGAGGCCCAGCACCAGTGAACACTGAGGAGGAATTTTAGACCCACTAACATGATGTCTAACTACTTTTTATTATTAGACTGTCAAAATCCTTCTTTATTTTTTTTCCCTGATAAAATAATACAACTTACTGAATTTTCATTATACATTTTCAAGAAATACCCACCTGTTTTGGGTTGGTATGATCCAGGGCCTGTCCTGTGCAGGATGGGGCAATTCAGTAGCAGGGCACCCATGCTGAGACGGCGAGATTTAGGCCAGCTGAACATCAGCAGCTCACCAGCAGTGCTCTAATGCAGGAGATGCAGCTTCGCTTAAGCATACGATACTTCATTTTCAGGTTAAATCAAGCTGAAAGAAAAATCCTTCTATCCATACCACTGGATCCAGTAAAAGGTGGCAGCAAATGTGGAGCTGATGCCAGATCACAAGGATCGTAAACTGCCAGGCCAGAAAGGCACGCCATCACCTGGCACACACACACACACACACACACACACACACACATACCCACACAGAGCAGGATATAGCTTATGTTTCTATGTCGGCTAATATTGTACATTTTTAAACATAGACAAGCTCACTCATTCCCCCTTGTGGCCTTCCCCGCAATCCCACATGGTGTCTAACAACCCTATTCTGATGTAATAAAATGCAAAGTAACAATATCACTGGCCCTGACCACTAATACAGTGTCATTGTTAGTATAGTAAAAAATGTAAGTGTATAATTTATTCCTCTGTTAGAATAAATGTTGCCATAGTAATTTATTGGTCAACAATCCAGGTTATAATATCTTCCTAAAACCCACACTGCTCCTCGATTCCAGCTAATAAAACGCATATAATAGGCAATATGCTTGTAGTAACTCATGTATGTACATTAAAAGTCATGAATAGAATCAGGATTTATAAGATAAAGATTTGTATTATAAAAAGAACTCAAGAACATATAAATAAGGCAACAATTTAATTCCACTCAAAAATAAAGTTTAAGGTTACTTGAGCGGGTGCAAGTAACTTTGTAACTCATTTACTACTCAAGCATAAATCATGAACAAATAAAGTAACAGAATTACAATAATAGAATTGATTAATCAATACATAACTAACACTTAGTTTCTGGTTAATTAATACACTGAGTAAGAGTGTACTACTACATTATTTGTGCCCCCTCAAGTAAAGTGTTACAGTTAAAAATATAGTTTGATACCTGGCAGACAATAAAAGAGAACATGAACATTTTTTCCTCTGCCTGATCTGACGAGACCCCCATGATTGTGCTGGGGATGATACGATGATTTGGGCCTGATGACCCGGGGTCATTCTGAGGTTACCGTTTGGTTTCTGGTTCTAAGGTTTTATGCTTTTAAATGAGGGAAAGAGCACACTTAATTATAATTATTAGTATAAAATGTAAGTACTACATGGCAGCAGTGGATAGATCCAATAGCTAGTAGTTAGCATTGTAGCCGCATACCTCCGGGGCTGTGGATTCGATACCCTGCGTTAGCGTGGGCTTCCGCTTGCATCTTGAGAGCATGCAGTTCGGTGAGTTTGTTCATAGTGTGCAGCTGTGTTTCCTGTGATGGACTGACAGGCTGCCCAGGGTATCTGTTACACGGTGCTTCCTGGCATTGATTTCAGGCTCAGCCTGCGCTTGTACGGGATAAAATGTTATGGAAGATGGAAGGTGCTAATTAGCTGCATTTAGCGCTCATTAAGCCGAGGGACCATTTTTAATTTTATGATTTCTAACATGAAATACTCTTACTAAACAATTTTAACATCCTTTTAAGTTAAACTAGCTCTGAGGTCCCAAAACTCTAATTCAGAGGTTGTGCTTGGCTCTAAATTATCCATCCATCCGTTTTCTGTACCCACTTGTCCTATTGAGGGTTACAGGGGAATCTGAAGCCTATCCCGTTGGCTACGCAAGGGGAACAACCCAGGATGGGGGGCCAGCCCACCTCAGGGCTTAACATTAGTTTAAGTGTTATCTGTCCATTAAATAGAATGGATGGATAAATGCTTGACCCAGTCACTGTAGGGCAACTGTCTGGCGAAAGCCGCTGTGTTACAGACAAACCCTGATATGCAAGACTGTAGCATCACAGCTATGTCATATTTCAGGGGTTTTTAATCTTTCTTATAGATGCACAGACTGGAGTCAGCGACTTTATTGAATAACAGAAGTACATCGATAAGGGGGGGGTTACAGTACATATTACTACCTCAGAGGGGGTGCCTCCCATAAAAAATTACAAACAAATACACACACACTGAGGGTTGAAAAGCCCTATTCTGTCCTATGCCATTAGAAATGTAATTATTATGTACAATCATGTCTACGTGACTTAATTCCTGTTCCATGATTGTTTCCTTTGTATAAATTTGAGCAAATCTAACAAAAGCTTTGGGCTGGACTTCAATGCACGCAGACAGGAAAAACAACGTCAGTGCCTAAGTATGAAAGTTTTAACTTTTTCCCCCGTTTTTTTTCTGTTTATTCTTTGAATTTGCATTCATAATCTCGTTTGTTGCCTTCATTACACCTGACTGCGCATTATTCTTAATTTTACCTAAATGTTGTGTTTAACAACAGTTGCCCGAAAGAGTTCACCGACTAAAAATAAATAATGAATATAAGTTAGTAATTTACTGTAGCTGCCCAGCTCTACAATAATCAGCTTTTATGACACTTCTCTGCCATTCTAAATATATTTATTTCCAGAAAAGTTTGGAAATACTATTATACTTATTATATTTACTTATATACTTGACATGACATAAACATTACTAACAGAATGAAACTAAAAAAACAGAATTAGGCTAACAAAATGGGTTATGCAAATTTCGTAAAACTGCAGATCACTTTCTAACAGTAATAAGGAGTAACAGTGTAGGTCCAAATTTTATAACCTACTTATTAATTCAATTTTACTTAATTTTTTTACTTTAATGGGAGTTTATCAAAAAGCACACGGCTCACATAAACATAAACACGGATCCATAATTAAATGCTAGAAGCCTGCTTTGCGCAGAGCCATTTCCTCACCTCTGACCACCAGGAAGATGAACGCGGCTCGCTTGCACGCTGACGCTCTTTCTGTTGGTTTGGCCATGGCCGGGCCGAAGGCCATTCGACCCGAGCTCGATACGGGTCAGAACTCGATACGGGGGCAGAGGAGCTGCGGAACTGGAATGAACTAAAAATAATGGCCCTGGAGCGCCGAGCCCCTTAGCTGCCTTTTGTCCTCGCCTTGGTGCTGCCTGTGTCTCTGTTAAGGCAGGAAGTAAGAGCATCTAAGGGTCTGCCCTCCACACCATCAGACAGGCTGAGTGTTCCATCACGAGCCTGTAAGAGAAAAGAAAGCACCGGCAAGATGTCTTTTCACTCAGTTAGAGTGAGGGTCTTAAAATGCACGTATATATCCTTGTAAATTTGGAAAAATCTATGCCTTTAGGTAATACTCAGTGACAAAAATTGTTAATATGATGAAATTGTGATATGATAAAATTCAATCTTTACAAGCCTGGACTGTCTATATATTTTTACATGAAATCAAACTATGAGTAGTGTGGCTTCAGTCAAAATCTGTATCTTCTGTTTTTTTTTGCTACATGGCAGAAGTAACTTTCAGAAATACTGTCTCTAACTTTCTGGATCCTCCAACATTTTGTTACTTTTCTACCATCAGAGTTTGTTCACTTTGTACAAAAACAATGAAAATATCATGTTGGCTTGTTCCACTGCACTCTACCAATACTCTGTGCATAATAAGCAAACTGTTTACATGTCTATGCTCTCTGTCGCTCTCTCTCCACTTGACAAGTTGAACCGAAAAAGCTGAAAATATTAATGTGAAGGTTTTCTAAAGTAACAGATAAATCATTAATGTTTTGCGGATAGAAAATTGGTGGCAGGCTTGTAATTTCTGTGTGGGATCTGAATTTCATTGAATAGACCCTGGAATGTATTAAAATACCTCCAGAGGCCCATTTTGACACAATGAGTAGCACAGCTGTGTAAATAAGTTGTAAATAAGCTTCTCACCATCGTACAAATGATCACAGTGTGTGCGCCGTCCAGCTGTGAGTGCGGAGCCTCTCCCTGCATCTGTAAATCCACCATCCTCATCTCCATTCCATCTCTCCCGGTGGCTGACTGTGATTTTTACACTCCTGCGTGCTCCATGAAATGGGAAAGCGAGAAGGA
>JAODKL010000037.1:8429115-8454689 GCA_026780765.1 Petrocephalus schoutedeni
TATACAGTTACTACCCAGAAAAATAGCTTTAAACATTTCCTTTGACTGCCTAAGACTTTTGCACAGTACTGTATGTACAAGGCAACTACAGTTACATTTCAATGCTTTATATTTCGATAGTAAGTTTCTGCAAAATATAGACCTGGTGTTTGTAAGGTGCCTTGGATGAAATTTAATATCGTAACAACTACTTGACGGATTGATGTAACTCTTAGGGACGACTGTAGACCAATAAAACAGAAGAATGGAGTTACAGATGGACACACCTCATAGTTTGATTCTGGCGCTCCTGGGGTATCTTGGTGGTTAGCAGCTGAAACACAGCCACACAAAAAGCTGTCACATGCTGTCACACAGTAGCACAGTGTCGACTGAAATGCCATTCCATTCCACTGCACTGAAGTTTGCTGTAATAACTGTCACTGTCATTATGATGGGTGGCCCAGTGGTCAGCCGTGCAGCCTAACCCCCTCAGGAGTATAAGATCTCTTCCTGGCCCTGACTCTGTATTGCTCAATTCTACCCGTGCTGTTTATACTCCCTCCAACAGTCTAAAACCACGTAATTAGATAAAGTATCTAATGTACACAGCCTGTCTGTAAGATGGACTTTCGCTGCATTAATAAGCAGCACTTTCCTCCAATACATACAGTAACTGCACAAACTTTGAACTAAAAGTTTGAGGTAAATTCAGTCGTGGTCATTTTTAAAGCACTGAGTACATCACAGCATTACCAATTTCCAGTACATGTAACAGGAACTTGATTTGGTTGGCATCCACGGCAAGTACCTACTTATTTATTCATTCCTTGCTGCTATGCCTGTTCTGGTAAGAATGTGGTGTATACCTGCTCATTAAAGATTAAGTACACAGCACTACAGGAAGCTGTGTTTAGTGTACATGGTGCATGAAACTATGAAGCTCAGTCATTACTTAAATATCACCTGAAAAAAAAAAAATCCTTCTAGACTTCAGCAACCCCGCCCCCAGTACGTGATGCATGCTGGGAGATTTTTTTCCATATCATCTGAATAACACCAGGCTAGTTCCACGGTAATAGAGTTACAATCAGAGGAAAATCTGCCTACAATTTGAAAAGACCTGACTTGCTTTGCTTGAACTACCATTAGTTCTCTGCTGTTGCATCCCAACTATCAAATTATACTGCACAATGTGTTGCACCAAATGCATGACATTTCAGTAACGGAATTACCTCTGCTTTAGAATTTCCCACCACGTCTTTTAAGCATACTGCGGGTAGTTCTCTCTCTCTGCAAACCATAAACACTGGTTATGGGGTTTGAGTCACAGCTGAAGCCTTACCTGCTGCTGCGGGCGACCTCGGCTTCCTCTGGGCTCGTTGGTAGACGAGAAGGATGACTCCCCCAGTCACCAGCAAGTCCCCAATTATAATGGTGATCAGCACCATTCCATTCAGCTCAAAGCACTTCTCACAGACTACTCAGTATGACCGTGGGGGGGTGGGGGGGCCGACAGGATTGGGAAAGGCAAGGAAAAGCAGAGTAAGGGAAGTAAAGGAGTTAAAGAGCACTGGACAGTGACCATTAAAAAGGGATCTCAAGATTTATGCCGGTGTTTCCCAACCCAGTCCTTGGGGACCCCCAGATAGTCCATGTTTTTGCTCCCTCCCAGATAGTCTATGTTTTTGCTCCCTCCCAGACAGTCCATGTTTTGCTCTTTCCCAGATAGTCCATGTTTTGCTCCCTCCCAGACAGTCCATTCTTTTGCTCTTTCCCAGGCAGTCCATGTTTTTGCTACCTCCCAGACAGTCCATGCTTTTGCTCTTTCCCAGGCAGTCCATGTTTTTGCTCCCTCCCAGACTGTCCCCAGGGACTGGATTGGGAAACACTGCTTTATCCTATTTTGAGTTTAAAAAGATTCAAAATATTATTTTGAATTAGTATTTTGTATTACTAATATTAATATATTATTATTAATAATTAAATAATTTATCGAATATGCTAAACATACAGATAGCAATATATATGGAATTTACAGATTCAATATATTAATATCGTAAACCAGCAAAAACATGTATACTGTATACTCACTCTTTCCCTTAAAATAAAAGTTGTATTTTTCTGTTCCATCTTTACAGTAATAAATCTTCTTATTGTCCTCCTCATACAGGTATGCTAATTCAACTTTATCGCTGTTTGGCTTATTTATATCTCCTGATTGTGTTCCCCATTCTTGGGCGTCCATTGGACATACCAGTTTAACCTGAGGGCTCCCGAAATCCAACTGTATTTCCGCTAAGAAACAGAGAAAGGCACATCCATGCACTGCAGTCCACTTTATGTCTGGCTTTTTGACTGTGACGTTTTGTCTCACTAAGCTACGGCATACAGACACTTTATAATCAATACATACAGCACATGTTAAAAGTAATGGCCACGTTTTACAAAATGTTCTACACTGTCAACTAAAAGGGTGCAGCCCTGGTACAGTTTTGGTCCTCAAGGTACAAACAACATTAATGGACCCCAAATGGTACAAAAATATTCCTCAGTTCATTTCTGCACCTTGAAAGGTACAGTTACCTACAGCTAGGGTACAATTGGCAGGCCCTGGAGGGTACAGTACTTCAAAGGTACAAATTGATACTTTTTTTCTGACAGTGTCTGTTATATTTTTATATTTTAAATTGAAAATATGGCTGCCTTCTGTTATTCAGTCAGAAAATTACATGTACAATGAATGCAACAAAGTATAAATTAAAAAAAAGATAATAATAATAATACACAGAATGACTTTTATATTGAGTCTATATGTTAAGCAAAAACACAGAGAAATCACTTTGTAAATCATACTGATAAAAAATTAAATCATACCTATATATGTATATATATAAATATAGTACATGATTAGCAGAAGTTTGTGAAACACAAATTAGTGCCATGGTGGTAACTAGATGAAACGGTTTGTAAACACAGCTAAATCAATAATAATTACCCAATGAGATTTGGAATTATCAAAAGAAGCCCAAGTCCTGTAGATGTGTTTCCTCACCTCTGCGCTTCATCGTGCCCGCCATGTCTGCCAGACCGAAGAAGACGAAGAACACCACTCTCATCATTTTGCTCTCCTGTGCTGATTCTCTCTCTGTCTCCGGTGACGTTCCAATCGCTCCAAAGTGTCACAGAAATGGCTCAGATTTGGGTCAGACCTTGACTATCCGGTGAATTTAATATACCTTAAGTTTTAACCCGTGAGCTGCGTTTTACCCTAACCCTTACCTTGGCTCACTTTGCTCTCTCTCTCTTATGGCAGGAAGTAACAGCAGTTATGGCTGAGCCCTGAAGTTGATCAGAGATGCGATTTCAGGCAGTGAGAAGGGACGAGGGGGGTCGGCCATGAGCTGACTGGTTAGTCACCTCCCGCGAGGTGGCTTAGAGCCCCTTTCATGTGCGCGACATCTGACTGTCAACCTGTATGTCGCCTGAATAAAACTGCAATGGAAACTTCTGTCAGATGCAGTAAGGCCCCAAGCAGGAACACACATGCTTAACAATACATTGTTAAAAACTGAAGTGCACCTTAGAGATTTTCTGTTGAAAAAAGAGCTACATATCTTAACCTGACCCAAATTCAAAATTTAATTGCTTATGTTCCTTATATTAGATTAAATACATCAGCCCTTCTCAATTTGAGGGCTGAACCACTCCTGTGACCATTTAATGCCATTTAATGAACAGTCCCGTGCCGAGATGTACAGTACAGTGTGAAATTTCATGCAGCATAATGTATTGGCCAATGTAATCTTTCCAGCAATAACTGTATTTACTTGGACTCAGTGTCTGGATGATTGTCAGTTACACACACACACACACACACACACACACACAAACAAAAAGGCTTGCTTTTAATGCAAAATATTTTCTATTTGTCATCTTTTCTCTATGAACAAAATGATTGAGTTAATCAGTGCTCAGGGTGACCAGTGGCCCTTGGGAGGGTTTCTCAAAAGTCATGACAAATCAGAATGGTATAGAATTGTATGCATTGGTTGTCTCTTATGGCTTATCTGTACCACGTTTTAAACAGGCTGTAAACACATGGACAATTATGGTAGCAGAGCCTTCCTAAAAAAACAGCAGGTAATATATTTAAATATTCCAAATATTTATAACGATGGCAACCATCCCCATCAAAGAAGCAAGCCTTCAATTTAAAAACAGCAAGGTTTACTCTGAGAACTCATTCAGTACCTGATGATAAGGCCCTTCAAGCGTCAAGCAAGAAGGGTAACATCTTCTAACGTTGAACAAATTGGACAAGACCTTGTTCTCAGGATGGATTCGTGCGGGTCACTGGAGTTATGTCAGCGAAAGCGGTGCCTGGGTTTACCCAAGCCACGCCCGGGAGATCAGTAAGTGGGAGGGCGCAGGAACGCCTTATTGCATGAACAGGCACAATCTGGATCTCGTTAGTCAGCGCAAACGTTTCTTTTGGCCAGGTTGCGCTACGGATTAAACATAAGTAAAGAAAAAATATAAGGAAAGTATTGCGAAGACGCTAATTCGATCATGCTGAAGAGACGCCTGACGCACGGATCTCACCTGCAGCTCCTCATTGTGCTGATCGGAGTCGCGGCGTCAGGTGAGACGGGCTGGAGAGGCGTAAACTGCGCACGTCTCCGCCAAAAACCTGGATTTACCGGCGCAAGATGTATAAATAGGGGAAACCTTATCAATGCTTATGTTATATTGCCTACGCTGGGTGCAGATGTTTTCAAGTTTGCATGCATAGATCTTACAATCGGTTTCGGGTGGGAGAGTTTTTGCTGTCACTTTACACTTATTAATAATTAACACACGCTGGTCACAGGTGGAGTCTGTAAAAAAAACAAAAAAAAAACATGTTCTTAGATTTATTTAATTCAGTGACGGACTGAAAATCTGTACTGTACTTTTAGTTGGTTTTGGAATTATTCCAGTGTAAAAAAACCGGCTAATTACTTTTCAGCGTTTGTCGGTCTCGACTTAGACACATTGTCTCGAACTGATCCAGCATCGCCCGTGTCCTGCTTGTACATAAAAACGCATCCGAGGTTGCGTGCGCTGGCCGAAATCCCGTGTTTATTGCCTTTTCCATTCGCATACCTGCCTGCGCTCTTCTTTAGTGCCTTTGGCACGGCTCTGCCGGAATGACAGTGACAATGGGCTCGTAAACAATGGCCTCTTATTAAGAACGGACTTTTTATACTAAATATAAGTCAGGCAAACAAAGTCCTAGCCGGTATTGTTTAGTAAGTCATTAAAAGGTTAACCATACCTACACTAGGCTAAATCGAGGCAGCTCAAAATATCTCATGACAAAATCTGTGAAAAAGGTAAAATAATTAATAACGCTCAAGGCTAACTAGGATCTTTAAATTGTCCACAGAGTATGGTTTTGTGTGTTCATGTGCCCCACATTGGACCTGCCTGATCTGTGCTTCGGGCGAAGTTTTCATTTTCTTGTGTTTATTAACTCTTCTTAAATGTTTCGTATCGGTGTAGTGTATCTGATAAACATCCTGTGGTTTTTAAGCTGATTTTTAGATTCACATTTAACAGAAACATTAACAGGGAATCGTTTCTCAGCGAAACATTCTGTTAAATATATAATCCTAACTTGATTTATATCATCTGTTTTAAATTGCACTAAGCACTTATGTAAGTCGCAGTTTCTACGGGCGCCCGCCAAATGCTGTAAATGTAAAATACAGTAATTTCATCATAGTGGTGATTGCCCTGATTGGACGTTTGCTGTCACTTGGTGGACCTAAAATTTAAAGCCATTCTCTATGGGCACTGTGTAGTTCAACTGATAGGACTTCTGAGTTGTACCACAGAGTGTACCACCATTATATTACAATGGTGTGAGGACCCTGAAAAAGCTATTTCAGCAGGGGGGGTCTGTTTTCTGTCATATAACCTTGGATTCAACTGTTATCAGTCATGACCGAAGCATTTGTATATTATGGGATTGCAGTATCCTGGTTATTTAATACATTCGGAGGATTTCACATTGGTTTAGTAAACAATACTTTCCTTAGCAGATGTTTTGACTTTTAAGAACTTGCCTTTCTCAATGCCACATGAGACTCATACAAAGTTGCCTTCAGGTCTGGACCTCCGTCCCCTCATTGTTGCATCATGGGCTTTGGTAGAGGGTTTTTCTTGTTTACTTGTGTTTCTTCAGTCACGGTGGTTTTTTTCTGCTTTGGCGATTGAGACTTGCTGGACTTTGGCAGCCGAACAGGTCAGACCAGGCCTCTTCATGCACAGACGCAGACTGTACCTAGTTCTGGGGGATCCCTGAATGTTCCCAGACGAGCTGGGAGATATAATTCCTGTCGGATAGCTTTCTTGTGAGCCATCCAGGTGGCATTCTTATAAGATATCTGAATAATCTAAGCAACGAGGACCAAAGGCTCTATTTTGAGGTCCTACCGAATCTGCAAATGCCTTGCCCAGTCAAGAGGTGCAAAGAGGCGCGTCAACCGCATCACCCCAACGAAGTCCAGTGCTTTCATGTTATCTGGATTTCATTACCCCTGCAGCTTGTCCACCACGGAGGCTTCTGTCCACTACAGTGACTTAATTTGCAGTGATTTGGCCTATTTCCAGTGGTGTTCAGGAACCGAACTATATCTGAGCCGTACCGTGAAGAGAGACTAGTTACTGTACAACACGGTTCCAGCTCACTTCGCACTTGAAAGTGTTTGTTTGCCAGGGCTGATGCCAGGGCTAAGTGACAGAAAAAACATAAATGTGCAAAGTCATACCGCTTCGACATACAGTTTGACACCTCACTGCAGAAGTCCTGCCACGTACCCTTTATTTTACACCCCCCTTCAGTTGAAACCTGCATTCAAAACAGCAGGCAATACCTGAAGTGTGAGTGTGTTCAGTGGGTTAAGTCAATAATGTAATATATGTCTATAAGGAAATTATTCTTTTTTTTTTTTACGGAATTAAGCCATTAACATTACAATTTGATGCTGCTCCAGGTATCTCTATTGTTGCCATCATGGGCATTGAAGTCTTCCAGTAGTACTGTAGACTCCATAGGGAATATGATGAAGATAATCTGAAAGTGGGCTCATTGACTTGCTGGTTGGTGCATATTCACAAACAGCAGTGGTGATTTTCCTCTCACAACTTGCAATTGCAGAGTGGCAGCCCTCTTGTCCACAGGGAAAAATCCCCATCTGCCTGAGATCTATCTACTATAAAAGGCCTGGCAACACTAAAGCTAGCAGCTCTTGCTGCTTCACGCTCGTTTGCTTGTGGTTTGCACGCGTATGACGTTCAGTTTGTTCCTTGATTATTAATTTAGTTACGGTCCTTTTTCTCTTTGTATGCCTCTCTGTGTACGGACCGGTTTGCCTGTGCCACTGGCTACGATTAAGTCCAGCCCCTGGTCCTGACGATCTGAGTGTGGTCTTGAGCTGTGTGCTGAGTTGGGAGTGACTGCTGTTTCCTTTGATCTGGTTCTTTTGTACGTTTAGTTGGGAAGGTAGCACAAGCGATTTTGTATTTTTATTTTGATTTGTTTTCTTTTAGGGAAGTTAGCTTGGGTTTGTTCAGTAACCTAAGTTCTGTTTTGTTTGTTGTGTTGACCTGGGTCACTCCTGAAGTCTGTAGATGCACTGCGGTGATAAAACCTCTAAATACATGCGTCGTGTTTGTACAAACCCGTGTTTGTTCCGTGTCTTATCGCTTGTTTCTTTTCCTGCCACTTTACGTTCTTTCTGTTACTCCCTAACCCCTAGACTGGGGCTTGTAACAAACTCCAGTGTAGTGGAGCCTTCACTCTGTTCATGAGGTATGGGTCCAGAGCACACACTGTACATGTAGTAAGACTAACTATACACAACCAAACACCTTTTTCTGTCTTGCCCTGAGGCCTGGCTGCAACAGTAGGTCCCAGGAACCCTCTTCTGGGTAAGGTACACCTGCTCGTCTTGGAACCTTTAATAGAAGGTCTTAACTGTAATATAGTTTGTCTGACCTCTCACCCGTGATTTTTCCACCATGCTCTAGGTGACATGTGTAGCTCTTTGGATTGTTTAGGTGAGCAACCCCCCCCCCCCCCCCAACACAGAAAGGTCATGATACTTAGAGGGAGTCTTCTAAATGTAACATTAACACCACTTTCTATATTCTGTAATCAACTTGTCAGAAAATGAAACTTGAAGATGGTTATTGTATTACTGTTATGAATTCAATACTGTTATATTAAGCAAAATCGCTATTAAATGGATGTTTTCTAAAAGGGTGATATCTTTTATAACAATCAAAGATAATTGTAAATGCTTAAAACATTTTTTTTTTTTAGGACCTGTCCCTTTAAATTCCAACTGTTTTTTTTTTTCTGGGCTTGAGCATTCAAAAACTCTACAAGTACTAGCATGTAAAAGTATTCATACCTGCCACCGGCCACAAATGGAATTGATGAAGTCTGAGCAAAACAAACATGCTGAGGTTTTAGACCTGAGATGGCGTGGTAGACTAACGCTAAATGTGAATAAACTTCAAGCAGGGATTGCATTTCATTTTTTTAGGGTACTTAAATTAAGTAGTGCTAGAACTAAGGTATACTCAGAGCTCTTCTGTGTGACTTCCTTCTGTTCAGTATTGTGAAATATTAAACAGCCAGACGTTGTTGCGTTATCAGAATTTCTGGTTACTGCTTACTCATAGCCGTAAAGTTATTTGGCTCTACACCAGCAAACTAGCGCCCATGTTTGGTGTATGACCCAAAGTACGGAGACATTTGTGTTCCTCTTAGCTGCTACCTGTGATTTGTGGAGTTTCGGACTGGGTATGTAAATCTTAGAATTGCCAGAAATGATCCTTTAGGTTTGGGGTAAAAAATAATTTGTGCACACATAACTGGTTTCTATAGCAAGCGGAACAAATGTATAGCCCCCATGCTCATTCCGCTGGTCAGTGTTGCACAATGGTCTGCTGATGGTGAGTGTTTGGGGAGCTGGGAGGAGATCATACGTCATTCATGACCTTGTGGGCGGGTGATTTTAACTCGACTGCGTGTATTTATGTGTGAGGGGTCAGGTACTGTCCCCCACCCTTTCAATCTTGGATCCATCCGTATAGTTTAAAGTAGGTGCCCCCCACCCTCGTGCCATCCTCTGCAAACTGCCCAAAAATAGAGAGCAGTCTCTGTGTCCAGTTCTTTTGGCCAGGTGGCTCAAAGTTCAGAGAAGGTTTGAATTTTCAAAGTGACCTGCTGCCTGGGCAGAGAGAACAATGTCCTCCTCTGAAGTAGACGTGATGCGTTTGTGCGTGAAAAAAATTGGATGTCACTGAATAAAGGGGAATTGTTGCAGGCCTTTTGAGCGAGATACCAGCTTGTTTGGGTAAATCTCTTGCATAAATGTATAAAAGATGTTCCGGGTGAGTTCATCGAAAGGTGAAGGCTCTTGAAAGGGCACAAAGTGAAGTCTGTTGCATTTGATTGACAGTGCAGCACTAGTATCACTAACACCTGCGGTTTGACAGCTCGTGAGTAAGTGATTTTTAAAGGCTTGGTTGAGTTAAAGGCCAAATTAGTAAGACACCACTAAAGCTAAGGATAACCAGGTACAACACTTTCAGAACTGGTGTGTCCCACTGTTACAGGCAGGGTTTATGTGTCAGATCTGCTAAACAAGAATCACTTATCAGTGTGGTTGAATAGGTGTTACTGTATTACTTTAACTCAGTCTAGAGCAGTGTTTCCCAACCCAGTCCTTGGGGACCCCCAGCCCGTCCATGTTTTTGTTCCTCCCAGCTCCCTGCAAGAATGTGGCCTGTCTGACTGGGAACTCGGAGGGAGCGAAAACGTGGACTGTCTGGGGGTCCCCGAGGACCGGATTGGGAAACACTTGTCTAGAGGGTTGGGCTAAGATCTAGTTCTGCTCAAGGCATGCAGATTACCTTCATGCTTATAGTAATAATAATAATAAATAATAAAAAGGAATTGTTTTTCACAGGCTTAAGAGAAGCACCTGTTAACTAGTATTAGACTGATGGTACTTCCCTGATAAGTTTTTGTTTTTAGTGTATTTGATGCCTTTTTCCCCGCACGTCTTGTGAGAACATGCAACCTACACGGCCCCGGGGGGGGGGGGGTCGGCAGACTCGCTCAGAGCACATTAATACACGCAGGAGACTGTTGCACCGCCAGATTCCTGAGTCTCCAACTAGGGCTGCAGGTCCTGTCACTGGCAGCAGGAAAGTCGGGTCAGCGAGCAGAGGGGGGCGGGGTTTTCCCAGCTATTGGGAAAAGTTCATGTTACAGAAATGCTCCCACGCTAGAGTGTCGCAATAGAATCGGTGACGATTAACATCGGACTGGTTCCACGTCTGGGTATGTGTAAACATTATCAGTTTCAATATCTAAAAATTTCACATTATCAATATCAAGTCGTCAAACATCCAAGTTTCAGTTAGTGCTCGGATGTGGATCCATATGTAGCTGTGACTATTTGCATCATTTTTTCCAGCGTAGTTGCCCGAAGCACACTTTAATCCGAAGTATATTTATATGGCTGAACTTTTCGTATGGAATACGTGTAGAATGACGGTGTCTCTCCTTAAATTGCAAACTTGAAACCTATTGATTGCACACCGAGTTCTTTCCTCGTGATGCAACCTGCAGCCACCAGAACGTTAAGAGAGCCTGATGGGGAGGGGAATGACACATGGGTCTGAGCTCAGAGAAACTGATAAACTGCACTCACTGAGCAATTTGTCATTTATGTTTTTGGCTACACCCACAAGCAGGAAGAGGATATTTGCCTGGTTGGAACAGCTTCAGCAGTCACCCTGGCACAGTAATTGTAAATAAATGGCACTGGTTTCGCAATATGAAGTGTTGTTTTGGGTCATAATTTGCTTTAACAGAAATTATATTTGGCATTTGTGGGAAGCATTCCTGATTAGTTGACTTATAATGTAGTATTGGTCACTAGAATTAAGATTTATTTTAGAATTGGTGGAAGTAAGATTTTTTTAAATCAGTAATGTCTGTACTAAAACTGTCACCAGCAATTTTCTGTGACTACTGTATAATCAATATATTTAACTTCTTAGCTGAATGTTTAGACTTAATGTAGAGTGCAGTAACTGATGTAGTGGGGAAATCTATAGTATTGCTTATTGTATTTGGTAATACTGTACATTAACTGTCATTACCACTCATAAGGTTACGCCTTGCGTAGAACATTCAGTGCACCTTCATTCATAGAACATTCATAAGCAGCACGTAACTTTACCTTTACATCCTAGCCTACCTTAACAGCTTTAATATACATTAATAGCAAACCTTGTATGATTATAATGTTTATTATACACTGTTTATTGTACACTGTTTCTTGTTAATGTATATTAAAGCTGTTAAGGTAGGCTAGGATGTTAAAGTATCCTTACATGCTACTTATGATTATTCTATGAATGCATTATGAAAATGCACTGAATGTTCTATGAAAGCATTATGAAGGTGCAGGTAATGTAAAGCGTAACCTTGTATGGTATATTATATGAGTAATAATGACAGTTTAAGTCAAGAGCGCACACCCAGACCATAATGTCCGATTTTGCTCCCTGTTTTCCTTAGTGTTTTCTCTTAGGCCAATTGCAGAATGATTCTATTTTGTTTTTGTTCCTCCTGCCTGGATTTCTTAAACCCTTCTCCCCGCCCAGGCTTCCTATTCATTCCTCCAATCTCATGTGACGCTGATCACCATTGTGCCCAACACTCTTCTTAAACCTTAACAACAAGCATTATCTATAACACGTTTCATTAAAAAATTCTGCTTTGGTCGTTCACCTTGTAAGTCATCCAGTAACAGTTAAGTAAATCGTTAACAAATATTTTGAATTCATTTTGGGATTAAAATGTTCTGAGATGTCCTCTTGTTTTCTGACTGGGGATGGTACAGTTCTCATACCTGTGTTGTTTGGGCTTCCACCAGTTACTCTCATCCTGCTGACCTGTGGTTAGGCTAATTGGTGTCTCCAAAATTCTCCATAGAGTGTCAGTGTGTGTGTGTGTGGACTGGCATCCTTTGCTGGGTGTGCCTTATGCCCCACACTGCCTCGGTTAGAGTCCAGGCTCCTCCCTCTCACACCGAACCGTAAGAGTTCTTTTTTATTTTTAAAATAAGGGTTATGAACTTATCGATGTCCTGGCAGTGTTTTAGTGATACAGGGAGCCTTTACTCAGAAGTGGACATTTCAGGTCCAGAAAGTAAAAATCCAGACCAAGGTTGTGTTTCAACCAACCAGTTGAGTTCTCTGTGACTGTGACTCTTTATACTCAACTGGTTGGTTGAAACACAACCTTGGTCTGGATTTTTACTTTCTGGACCTGAAATGTCCAGCTTTATCTTTATTTGTGAATTGTGTGTTCAGTGTCCCATTACCTCAAAGATTATGGGCTGCAGGTCTCCGTAGCATCAAAAACCACAGCTGGCCACAGGTCTGTCAGTGTGATGTCCTACAAAGTAGGCTCCTGCCCTGTGAATGTGTTGGCCATTAGCCAGCATGTCACTCTGACCCTAGGTGTGCCATCGGTCAGTGGGATAACCGTCTACACCTCGAGTGAGATGGAGGCTGTGAATGGGACGAGCACCAGACTGAAATGTACCTTCCAGACTTCCGAGCCCATCGTTGCAGCCACCCTGACTGTCTCCTGGTCTTTCCGATTTCAGGGTCAGGGTCAGGAAGAATCAGTAAGTCGCATGACATGCGTATGTCTGAACCGCCTCTTTTATCGAAATAAAAGTGAAAATCATATAGCAGTGATGATTTAGAGTGCTATAGTTTGATAACATCCACAACTTCATTGAGGAATGTAGACTTTAAAATGACAAATGGTAACACTTTACTTGATGGGGCACAAGTAACTTAGTAACTCAGTTACTACTCAAGTACTAATCATGAACAAATAGTTAATGCATGAAATGCATGAACCGTTATTACTGATTAATGTGGAACAAACATGGGATCAGTATGTAACTGACGTTTAGTTTCTGGCTAATTAATAAATGAAGTGAGAATGTAAACTACATTATTTGTGCCCCCTCCAGTAAAGTGTTACTCTGCGCATTATATTAAAAATAGATTAATATACAAAGAACAATAAAATAACAAACGTAAAACAGTCTAAAGTCTAGTTTAGTCTAAAAGTTGGCCACTGGAAAAATATATGTTTGTCTTGTTATATTTGGAAAATAGGCGATAATAAAAGCGTTAGATGCGAATCCTTCAAAGATAAAGTCACCCGGATTCCTGCCCGGTGACACTGAGAACCTCTTTCCCTGACAGATCCCCTGTGATTTATCTCTTCCTCTCCCAGGTGCTGTACTACCACGAGAAGGCCTACCCGGCTGAGTCTGGCCGTTTCCGCAAGCAGGTGGAATGGGCCGGGGACATCATGAGAAAGGATGCGTCCATCAGACTGCACGACGTTAAACCCAATTATAACGGGACATTCACCTGCCGGGTGGCAAATCCCCCGGACGTGCACGGCCGTATGGGAGAAGTGCGCCTCTGGGTGGTCACTTCAGGTAACCCTCCTACCTGTCGCCACACAGACAGTTCCACACAGATTCCGGAACCGCTTATCTGGTGCAGGATTGTGGAAAACACCCTGCATGGGATTCCAGTCCATTTCAGGGAAGACGCACTCAAAGTCTCTGCCCCGGTTCTTTCCTCTGACAGTCCAAAAAAATGCTAAGGTGAACTGGAGTTACCAAATTCCTCATATGTGTGAATGGTGTGTGTGCCCTGCAATGGGTTGGCATCCCTTCCGAGGTTATTCCCTGGCTTATGTCCGTTGTTTCCGGGATAGGTTCCGGACCCCTCCAACTCTGTATAGGATAAGCGGTATAGAAGATGGATGGATGGATGGATGGATGGAAGGAAAGGTGAACCGTTTGCTGTTCTCTTACAGCCTCCGTTTCTGAGATTGCAATACTGGCGGCAGCCATCGGGGGCGGCGTTCTACTTATGCTGATCATCCTCATCGCTGTCGTCATGGTCAAACATTGCCGAAGGAATAGTGAAGACGTAGAAGAGCACTGCCCCCCCAGCGAGAAGGGCTCCTCTGTGTGGTGAGACAGAGATAGTGAGCGGTGGTGGAGGAGTGTAGAGAAATATGACATAGGACACTAAGCCCCCACAATCTCCTTTTTCCTGGAGCATGTTGGGTATTCTCCCTGGGACTCTGAAACTCTCTACAGCTTTACTGTACAGCACCTCTCTGAATCCAAAGCCAAGTGGACTTTTATTTTGTCTTTTCACTATCTGACCAATCAGGAACAAGCTGGGCTGGGGGTGGGGGGGGGGGGTGTGTGATTTGTTTTTCTGTTACAATCTGGAAGCTGCTGCAAGGCGCTCATGGTGAGCTTGTGCTGACAGCCCACGCTGTTTGGGCAGTACAAGGTCACAGTGGCTTTCAAGATAAAACAGAAAGAGCTAACCTTAATAAAAGAAAATAACATTTAGAATTTAGAGTCAAATACAAGCTGGCTGACTAGCAGAATTCCTGAGTTAACAGCTACAGAAAGAAGGAACTTTTTTATTACAGTATTTACTAAAAATCCACTCTTCTAAAGTGAATTATTTAAAAAAAAAAGGAAAAAAAGAAGAAATGACATGAAACAACATGCAGAACATTGTTCTCTAAGGAGCACACTGAATCTGACATTGCAGCCAGCTGAAGGCCACCTCTGGCCTTGATGTCTCCCGGTATGGAGTTGAGCCAAAACCTCAATGACTCCCCATGGCTCCATAACATCAGGAGCGAGCCATGGTGAAGCAGGGCTCTGCAGGTCCTCCTGGTAGGGCTCCCCAGCGGAAATACGACATTCAGCCACTCTGTCCACACTTTGGCAGAAAAGCGCCTTGACAGTCGTCTTCTTTTTTAATATATTTTTTATTTAAATTGCACTTTCCCTTCCTGTTTTTAATCTGTGTTTTATTAAGGATGCTAATACAATGTGTTAAGAACCCCGTTGAAAACAATGTAGTGGTGTAGTTCTTTATTCTCAGTCCTGTATCAATCAAACTTTAAATATTTAAATGATTCTTCTTGAAGATCCCCAGTGCACTGCTAGCCAACAGTTTTGTATTACTAACTAGTGCAATGCATGTAGCTGTACTTTAGGACACTTTCTAAATTTGGCTAAGAATTTTCTATTGTTATAGAAAATAACTGATTAAATCAGCTGTATTTCCTGCAGAAATTACTTGCTTGTGCTCAAAGGTCAGAAAGTGAAGTGCTTAGCATTTAGTGTGATGAAGCGCTGTAATGGTTTAATCGCTAAATCCAACCTTGCTGGCTACAGTGTCATTCTGTGGGGTTTTCAGGTCTCTCTCTCTCTCTCTTTCCCTCTCCCCCCATCTCAAATTTGTCCCCTGAACAAGTGCACTGCATAACCACTGGTCAGGCGTGACTAAAACTGTATGCCAGTTTCTCCATGACAAACGCACTGAAAGGAAAATTAGCACAAGGAAGGAAAGGTGTGCATTTTGTCCAGTGCTCGCAGAGCAGTGATAACGTTCTCTCCCTCCAGTGGACTGCAGTTCCCATAGTTCTCTGATTTTCCGTAAGCCAAGCTGATGGCGTTGGCTTGGTGAACGTGGCCTCTTTTTCGGCTCTCCACCCGTTCACCATTCCACCTCCTGACCCCCTCCCCTCCCTCCCTCCCTCCCTCCCACCTCGCTTGTGCGGTTCTTGACGTCGGCCATCTGTGTGTCTCAGCCAATTAGAGGAGGCCACGCATCTGCGTGTGATGGAGGAGAAGGTCCATTTTGAGAAGCCCGAGACTAGAGCTTCGGCACCCAGCTTGAGGGACGAGGGAGAGAAGCTCTGCGACGACGCCGTGGTGGTGTTACAGTGAAGCAGTCGAGGGAGGAAACGGCTGCCGCGTTCTCGGCCCGGAACAGAATGTTCCGGACTTGCACTTTAAAACGCAATGATGCACCAGTTTACCGGCTGGCTGTATTTACCGCGATTAACTCTTATAGTATTGCTCTGCTGCACAATGATGACAGAAGAACTTCACTTCGACGGGGAAGTTATGCTTTTAACTGTAAACAAAAAACCTGGTGAGAGAAAAGCTGCAAAAGCAAAAATTCTGCAAGTTTTTTTTTTTGGGGGGGGGCGGGGGGATTTTTTTATTGCTGTGTATGAAAGGCAAGCCAGTGCTTTGCGGAGACTAGGAATTCCTCAAGTTGTGTGCAAAGTAGCCATCATGCCTCCTCAAACAAGTCCCTGCAGCATTCCAAAAAACTATAGGGAAGTATTTTCGTGTGAGAGAGGTCTCTACAACGCCACGCCTTGCCAGGCCACTGCTGGACACTGAAGACGTAGGTTTCTCCAGCAGAAGAAGAATCCATCTTACCCATGACTTTTTGTTTGTTTATTTTATTTTCATGTACTGTTGTGGACCTTAGAAAGTCAACGTGGTCTACAGACAGTAGTACTACAGTGCACGTGTACCCATGTTTTTACCCTGTCAGAACATATTAGTTTACAAATGGAAGATAAGACAGCCAGACCTGAAAACCACCAAGTGGCCATAGGTCCCATATCCTGTTTAAACCACTAAACAAGTATCTTGCTAACAGTCTCACTGGGAAAAAAAAAAGATTGTTCCTTTGTTTGTATACATACACCTGGTATATTTTGAATAGTTTTTAAAATATTTTTGTTTTTAATCTCTTCATAGTTTTCCATTTTTTAAAAATTAATTAGAATTAAAAAAAAAAAACTTTAAACATATTTTGTCTTTTTTATTATCAGATTAAATGCAAGCAATATGGGACTGTGCAAGAGCCGTCATGAATCATGCATTTCACTTAACTTGTGCCAGGAATTCTTTGTGTGCGAGCAGAAGTACATATTACACAGAGAGGATCAAAGTGCGAATCTGTTGAGCAATCCAGTGATTCCATGGCCAAACTTTATAGAGAAGTAAGAGGAAGCGAAGCTTTAAGGAGAGACACGAGGTGAAAATACATAAGTGGAAGCATTATCTGATAGCGATGAAAACAAACAAACAAATAGACAAGGAGACAAACAAACGAATACATTCATGCACACATACATATATGCATGGATGCAGTTTTTCTTAGAGGAAACAAATCTGTCCTGTACACCAAGGTTTTATCTGTGTACTTCCTCAACCCCTTCTGAAATCTCAACTCGGCCCACCCTTTCATTGATTTCATTTATTATTTGGTTGTTCTATTATGAATCTATTATTTAATATTGAATTTAAGGAAACGTGGGAGCAACATGTGCTTGTGGTTAATTTTCTGCTACACATCGCTATTTGGTACATGTTCTATTACTCGAGTGTTTCCATGTACAGCAAATTGTGTAAGCATCAGCGCTGTCAATTCGCATTATTGGAAATTAGTTTTTTAGAAGTTTGAAGTTAATGTATTAAAATACTTCAGTAAAAGTAATTGCTAATAATTGGTCTCTACAGGTTAGAGACAGAAAATGTGCTCACTCCGCTTTTGCTGTGGGAGGTGCTGCCACACAACCAAACGGCCACATGCCTTCCCAGACACCGAGCCCTGCCAGGGAGTCTTCCACACCCCTGAGATGACTTGCGTCAGCCACGCCGATGAGCGAAAGCTGCCTGCCGTTTCGGCAGATGATGCCCGTCCCCCTTTTCCACCCATGGGTGTGGTTGAGAGAAAACAAAAAAACAGTCCTTGATGAGTCGGATTGGAATGTAAGCGCCTGGCCATGGCCCAGCCTCTAAAGACAAAACTCAGTGAGACGACACTTCAGCTGAGGTTTACGGAGCAATTGTCAAGCATTACAAAACATTTAATTATTTTCATTGAGCTCTTAGTATAAATCTGTTAATCTGAATTGTTAATGCACAAAGACATACATTTGCCAAACCTTGCCTTACAATTATCACATTATTCAAGAGCCTATAGCTCTTAAAAGCATAGTGTTCAGTTCTACATTTTGCTCCTTAAATAGAGATTTTTTCCATGCATCTTCTAATGGTTTATCCATTATGGATCATGAAGACGCTGGACTAAACCTAGGCAGCACAGGGCATGGGCAGAGCAATACCCTGGGTTGCATGTCAGTCCATTATAAGACGCACACAAACTGACTAAATATGGTGTAATTCCAAAAGGACCTAACTGCATGTCTTTGGAGAGTGGGGGGAAATGTGCACCTAGAGGAAGCACAAGCAGAAACAGACTTACCATAAGGCAAGGTAGGTGATGGCCTGGACCCCCTGAAAACTAGGGGCCCCATGAAGACAGAATTTCCCGAAGTTACATTCAAAGATCTTTTTTGGTGACAGTTTTCAGGATAATTACTCCCCCATCCTAGCTGTGATGGACTATTCTACTTTGGGATATCGCGCTACCCAGCTTTCTTATATCACTGGAGTCTACTGGTTGTTTTGCTGTCAAGCACACTGGCACAAACCACAGTAGCCAAACCATGGAAGAAATAGGAGCATTGCCAGGGTTAAGAAATAGCGAGGTATGTAGGGTGGGTGGCTTGGTTGCTTGACTCTGTTTTAGTCCAAATTACACATATAAACATTACATACAGTACATGAAAAACCTGTTGCTATTTCAGCACTATTGCTGCTTAACTGTACATTACACCAGCTGAATTGTTTTGATGTCGGTGGTGATTCCCCGAACCCACCCCTGCCACACAAAAACACAAACCTTCTATGGTTCTATGGACACAGGTGTGGCCACGCCCTTCCCTTTGTCTGTGACTTTAAACTGGAACTCTCTCAGTGGTCTGTAAGGAAACAGGCTAGCTGTCATCATGGCCAGAGTCAGCATATTTAATACATTTCATACAATTATGTTTCATACAATTACTTTGCTTTTATTCCAGACACTGTACCAGGTAACCGTACACTGTCACCACTATCAGATAATGATAGTGATGGACAAAATGACTCTTCATGAACCATCTGCTGTATTTTTTTTATCCCACTAGATGGTGCTCTTGGTTTGCTTTGGGCATGCTTTGTGTCATTTTAATTTCCAAACGGAACATTGGATTACAGAATCGTATGCTGCTGGTCAGTTGATACACAAGTCTCCTACAGTGCTGCTGCCAACGTGCATAAATTCCAATTGCTGTCAGTGCTGAAGCAGGGGCTGCATTTTCACAATTCTCAGTGGACACTAAATAACAGGTCTGAACTGAATTAACCATGCACAATTGTTATCCAGTTGTATCTAGCTTGGAATTTTTTTTAACTCTCAAAAAAAAAAAACAGAGGTCAGGACTTTGGTGACCTCATATCTTGCTATGGCCCTGGGCACAATGATACAAGACTAATATTACACTTCCTGTGTCTTTGAAACTGTACTGCTAGAGTAGTATAGACAAATTGTGCAATAATTCAAGACTTAGAAAAGGGAGCAGTTAATGATTTCACCACTGACTCCCGGGGTCTTTGATCAGCATATTATTGATGTTTCATCTTTTTTAATTCCTTCTCCTTTTAGCTCCAAAAAAGCCCACTTAGCACCCCCTACACATGTCAATCTAGGGCCCCCAGAGAAGTTAGCCCACCCCTGAGCACTAGAAAGACAATTCGAAATTCAGCAGGGGGGACAAGAAATCCTCAGCTCTAAAGATGTGAGGTGACTGTGGTACCCACAGTTCCACCATTCCACTCAGGGTTGGGTAATGATAGCTCTTTATCTGACATCACTGTTGCTAAGAGACCCTTCTGTATAGCCATCCACACTGAAGTGGTGAAACTGTACACCAGCACCGAATGGAAAAATGCACTGTTGTGTCTAACAGAGGCCGCTTTGTCTAAAATCTACATACCACCCCTTAGGGACATGGATTTGCGTACCAGGAATTGAGTCTTTTGCTTGGTTTATTTTCTCTGTTACAAAAAGTAGGCCTATTTGTCAATTGTCTATTAATGGCTAAAAATGCCGACCGGGTAGTTTTCTTATAGACTCATTTAAGAAGTTCACCCTTCCGTAGAAAACTGCTACATACAATGAATTGTGCAGCGTTAAGAACGTCTTGAGTTGCAGACTGAGAAAAAAATAACCCTCCCACGTCATCAATATTGTTACATAGGTTCAAGAAACGGCCTCAAGAAGGGAGTTAGACTCTTACAGCAACGCAGACATATTGTTTTTCTTTGCATCTCAAATACAAGAAAAATACAAAGAGCATACAGGAGGAATACATAAGCATTTAACGCAGAAAAAACGGACACGCGCACACACACACAAAAAACAGAACCCGACAAAGAAATTTGCAGAGTTCTAGATATACTTATAAAGAATGAAATACTTCAGCATTCAAAAACATTTGCAGGGCTAATCAGGAGATTATCAGCTCTTATGTAAAATAAATATTGCGAAACCAGAACGCATTTCACCTAGAAGACCGATCCCCGCCGTTCACCTAAAATAACGAGAATAAGAAGGGAACTGGGTGGATGCAGCGCTTCAGTTAAATCGGTGTTTTTGCGTAAAGATAGAAGAGGTTGCTGCTGGCCGCCCACTTCCCGAAACACCTGTCGGACAGGTAGGGGCGAAGAGGCGGCGCACAGACGCGCACTGGCAGCCCGAACAACATGGACGCGCTGAAGCCGTATCGAAAGGCGTAACTCCCTTTTTTACATTTGGTATTTATATTCTCACTTCGTTTCCCCCATATATACTGTTTTCTTTATTAAAATATGGAGCGCCCTCAGCCTCCAAAGGCCGCCCTGTTCCGCCTTCTGATCCTCAGTTTTGGTGAGTTTATACCACTTTTTTTTGTTTGTGAATTCCTGCTGTATACGAAACTACCTGGTATGGAAAGGTTTAGGTTACGCCTTCATTTCTCCGTTTTATTTTTTTATTTTACCAAGCTCTGCTTACTTACCGATTTTAGTTTTCTAGGAATTATTCCAATGGGATAATTTATTTTTTAATTTTTACAAAATATTAGGAGTGTTATGAGTATTCGTGAATGATGACTACTCGCATTCGTTTGGGTGAAAAGTAAATGCATTAAATGCATCGTGTTGGTGAAGTTTATTAGATTTAGTTTAAATTAGTTTAACATAAATATTTTTAAATTTATTCAAAACGTTCCTTTAAACCATTTATTACAACGCGACCGAAGTCGACCTTTGGTCAGACAGCCGGCGTCTCGCGATCTGGGCTTTCTGTGCAACAGGGTGCTGTTCTCCTGCTGTATCACAGGAAGAGAACGTCTGCATGCAAATAGTGTCTCGAAGTACTTTCAGTTGATTGTATGTTATTAAAATATGATTCTGTCATATTTTCACCCTTGTTCCAGTTTTCGCTCTGCAGAAAGCCTGCGTTGATAAACTTCACTTTGAATTTGGTACATTACTGCTGCATAAACAGAAAATCGGCTAATGAACGAGGAATACTTTTAAAACCCAAATACTGGCAACCTGCTGAAGAATAATTATTATGCCTCTGTGTTGATATTCAGCCCTTGGTTGTTTGTATTAGGGTGGTATTTTTTTCTCCCAAAATATCGTAATAACATGGTGCATATGCTGGTTTCACAATTGAGAAAGGGTGAAAAAAAAGTGACTATTTAAAGTGTGATTTAAGGCATTAGTACAAATTGGATTTGGTTGGGTATGTTACAAAGGTGATATTATTAGAAAGGGGAACAGAATATTTTTTAATGAGACTGATGAATGATGGTTCTTTATTGGACTGCATTCTTGTTTTGGTAATAAGGTCGTTCCCCTCCGGGTATTTCTCAGATGACACATTTGGTGTTCTTCTTTCCCTCTTCTGTGCTCCTTCTCGTCATCCTCGCCCCTCTGCTCCTGTCTCCTACCCCTAGCCGCGTGCCAGGTTTATCCCATGCGGATCAGCTGCTCACGCACCGTGCAGGCCACCCAAGGCGAGGCCCTTACCCTGACCTGCTCCTTCTCCTCCACCAGCGATGCCAGCAGCCGTACCTCTGTGGAATGGTCTTACCGGCCACAGGGGGGTGGTGACGTCCAGTCTGTGAGTCTCTGTCCCCCACGAGGGGAGTTGAAACCAGTCAGGATGCTGACTACTAAGTTATTAAGACACAGAGCAATTGCTTATGAAGTATTAGGTCAATTTGAGGTCACTGTTGTGAGTGTTGTTATGGTAACGGCTGTTTCGATGAAAGAATGTTATAGGTGAAATGTTCGTGTGTTGTTCAGTGGGTTAGAGTGATGTCTCTGGTCAGGTCGTCGGTTCAAAACCTGTGGCCAGTACAGTGATTTAACTGTTGGGTCTTTGAGAAAAGCCCTATGATAACAGCCCCAACTGTTGACCCTGTTTTCTCAATAGAATGTTGCTTTGGATAAAAGTTTCTGCTTAAGCAAACAAATGAGCAAATGATGAATGAATCAGTATAAATTAGCAATAGCGAGAATAGAGTGATTCTCATTCTAATCCCTCGGAACGTAACTGCAAATGCATATCTATAAATATGCAGCAGAACAAGGTAATGACTGTTAAATAGTTAAGGCTTTTATTTACTTCCTGAATTCAATCCATAAAACAAACTTCAAAAAGGTTGTATATATTATATGCATGAATGGAAGATCAAGACGTTTGGTGAATGGATGAAACTCTTTCAGTGGTGTTTTTTAAATGTTTTTTCAAATGTTGTGCCTTTGGCTGAACTCCAGTTTCCAGCTCTGATTTTTAAGACCTTTTTTCTGTGCTGGTTGTGTTATTGAAATCCTGAGGAAGTGTATATTTCAGCCTAGTGCACAGACAGTATAGTTCCCTTCAGGGGCCAGTGTCTCTGAATCAATCTAGAAACCAGTATTTGGCACTTCTGCTTTTCAGAAAAGCCCCATGCTGACTTTTCTCGAGTGCTTTAGCCGAAACTGAAAAATTCTGGGTAGGGGTAGGAAATATTTCAGTGGAATGTGATCTACTACTGGAAGGTGGTTATTGGCTCCCTCCTGTGGTGTAAGAAAATCTCTTGCTTCTGCTCCATCCCGTAATATCTGTAGCTTGAGCATTCTGATAATGAGTATTTTTGATGGTGACCGTGTAAGAGCTCTTAATGTACTACCAGAGGTCCTCCAGTCTTTACCTGCCTCTGGTGTTATGACATACAGGGGTGTTACGGTCATGAACATCCTGGAAAAATCATGGATTTAAGAAATCACGTTTTCCAGACCTAGAAATGTTATGGGGAAAAAAAATCAGAACGTTTTAGAAGAGTCATGGAATTTTTTTTTTAAATCAACATTCGCCATATAACCCAGTCTCTCTCGTGTGCTATCTTAATTTTTCTTTGCCTGTCTGCACAGGTTGTGAGCATGGAAGGCCGTTGAGGGGGAAAAATTTGAGAAAATACGCCCAGACGCCGCATTTTTTTCCCCCTCTATACAGATTTTTTTCCCCCTCTTTCTACCTCTCCTCACTGCACTTTCCTGAGACACCCTGTAGGTGTCACTAAAAACACGTTTAAAAACCTGTGATCACACGCTTGTCAACACGGTATAAATGTAGGCCCACGTGTTAAAAAAAAAAAAAAAGTACGAAATACTAGAACTTTTCCTTTGAAGGGCAAACGGTTCAGTCTGTAATGCCTTATTATTGGTTGCTGTATCATGTCTTGTACCTATTATTATTACCACATGATACCATTTCCGCTTCTAAAACTACTTTAAACTACTTTACTATCAAACCATCAAAACTACTGTAACTCAATTTCAGCGAAGGTTCGTTGTTTTGTCTGATATGCTGAATGTCTAAATTGGAACGAGATGTATCACTAAGTTGTTAAAAGACAAATTGCATGCTATTATAATTGCCCTGACAGGAGTTCTGGGGACGGGCCAGTGCCCCCCTGACAACATGCAAGCCCCCCTTAAATACGTGTGCTACTTCACTCTGAAATAAATGTATTATTATTGTTGTTATTATTATTATTATTATTATTATTATATATGCAAGTTAATATTTTGTATGCTGCGAACAGGCAGAACACAAACATAAACAGTTTTTGACTGACTCAACGCACGTGTGCTGGGCGGTAGAGTCTCTTCAATTGGTGAGAAGTGTAATTAACGACGAAAAAAAAAAAATCAAGTTTGTGGAGGCAAGATGGTCCAAACAAATGTAAAAATACACGTGTGTCTGTGTGTGAGAGCGAGCGTGAGAGACAGAGAGTTGGTGTCATTGAAGTGGTTCCTGGAAGGAGCACATTTTAATATATAAACGGGTATGAAATCATTTTG
This sequence comes from Petrocephalus schoutedeni, assembly GCA_026780765.1. Lineage (NCBI taxonomy): Eukaryota > Metazoa > Chordata > Actinopteri > Osteoglossiformes > Mormyridae > Petrocephalus > Petrocephalus schoutedeni. The sequence goes on from JAODKL010000037.1 coordinate 8,453,403, forward strand.
AGCTTATAATTCCATGCAGGTGCTAATAGGTGCCACACGCCAAAGGAACTTCTGAACTACATGTTCACAGGCAAAGTGCAATTTGGCATTGTTTATGCCATTATTTCTTCTCATATGTTAACTCTACACATTCTAAAACATGTGGGGTGCACTTCCTGCTAACAATATTTAGCGCTTTTGTCACGCGTATATTTAGCTTATTTCACATTACGACACATACTTTGTCTTTTAACACTTACTTTGAAATCTCAGTAATTATTACTTCTTGTTATTGTATATGTAAGGAATAAAATATTGACTATCTGTTAATGGCTAGAAAATTATCTATGCAATGTTTGAGAGTGTGTGTGTGTGTGTGTACGTGTGTGTGTGTGTGTATATATATATATATATATATATAGTGTATTTATATAAAAAGTGTATTTCAGAACGAGAGGAAATCAACATGCATATCTGTCAAATTATATGCAATGGGAGGTACATCCATATCCCAAGTATGAATGCAAATCATAACAGCTGGTTCCTCTACACATGTTTGTAGTGGTGTCATGCAATGATGATCACATAACAACTTGGAACACTTTCCCCCCCAAAATCTTCCAACCACTTATTCAATACTGGGTGGCAAAGAGCTTTGAGATTATTCTAGGGAGCATAGAGCACAAAACGGGGCAACGCTAGGCCACTGTTCCATGCAGTTTACCCCTGCGCAACTTTCAAGTCACAGCCCTTTCAATGCATTACATTCAGTCTGAGGAATTTTGGCCTTCAGATAACCGTTCTTGGGAAGGAAGCTGGCGGCGAGCGTATTGCAGAAGAGGCCTGTCAGCTGAGCTTATTACGGGCAGTACTACTTTCACTTGACTTGGTGGCCTGTGAGGTGGTATTGTATAATGCAGATGTGGGTTCTATTTTAATTATGTATACTCGTATAAAGATGCCGTCATTTACAGCAATTTGATCAGCCGTCAGTTGTCTGGTGTTGTAGAGTGACTCCATAGAACTGTACTGATTAGGAGGGCTGCACTATTGCTAATTTTTAAAGTGCCATCTCGATGCGTGCTGCTGTGTAATCTAATTTTTACATGGCACCGATTCTGGACTGGTGCATCAAACCAACTGCTGTATCGGCGAATGACCAGGCTGCATTACTCCGTGAGACAAACTGTACACAACAAGAGAGGGCAGATCTGAAAGCAGAAAGAAAGATAAGAGAAGGATTCCTACCCAAAGACCCTTCTGCTTGCAATGAGAGAGAGGAAGGAATTGACACACCTTTTTTTTTTT
>JAODKL010000037.1:8457331-8475642 GCA_026780765.1 Petrocephalus schoutedeni
ACTTCTCAGACACTGTTTCTTTAATGTGACGGAGACATAAAAGTAACATGGCAGCTCTTTGCTTTCTGTAGATTTGTATAAAGCTGACAATAAACTGTGCTACTTTCCACTGTGATGTTTCCGGTGCACAGAGGCTGCTACCAAAAGTGTGCGGTTGTGGTTATTTTGTATTTATCGTATTCTTGTACATTGTGGGGCTAGTCGCTGATGTACTGTGCATTTCATGACCAACACTGCAGTCATCTGCTCGCTTAAATATTGATCATATATGAAACTGTTTTTAAGCACTTTTCCGCCTTATTCTGCATCTCTAGAAACTTATAGATCCTGCTCATATGAACTGTAACTACAAATATTATTTTCTTATTAAATTATTAAACTATAATTGTATCATTAATGTGTAAATGTTATGCATGTCAGCTGCATGTTCCAGGAAAGAGGACTAACTGGTAATGTTTTCTTTCATTTTGTGTAATACAGTATGTGGCTGCACTGATACTGATGCATCTATATTGTAAAAATTAAAGTCCAATAAGCTGTCAAGTCTTGTTAAAATAAATGATCTGCAGCAAAAAGTCTGAGGTAGAATATAAGCAAATTAAAGTACCGTGAGTGTTTTTTTTTTTTTGTTTTTTGGACGTTTTGTCACTTCTGTGGCGGCGCCGCGGCCCTAGCGGTTAAAACGGAATAGCTAACTGAAGAAGCTCGACTGCCACGCAAAAAAAAATATATATATGTTAAGCAGTGTGAGAGGAAGTGAGAGGGGTTACAGATTAAATACTTTTGCCTGGACCACCTAATTCTTGGTAACTTGTCTGCTGTACCCCTGTTAACGGTAAAATGCCATGTAATGGGTCTTTTGTTGATATAGTCTACAAGCACCAGGTAAGTTTTATTCATAGATGCTTCATTTTCAATTATTTGTTCCTTTTTATACTGTTGCTTGCCTAATGGATGCATCGCTCGATATATTTTCCATGGAATTAGTTTGCTTCTTGTCGAATATGATTACTTTGTGACGTTATAACTCTGAAGAACATGGAATGCTCATTACACCAAGTTCACCGTCTTCTCCATAACAACTGGATTTTTATTTCTGTTTATTTTTGCAGAAGTAGGTGAATTTCTTTTTGTTTGTTCTCAAGCACAGTGAAACCTGTTTGTGCCTTGACACGGTAAGCTCTGGTTGTCCATGATTAGTAATGTGTGTGGCAAAAGATGTAAGCAGTAGCATAAACCACGGGTACCTAAAGATACTGAGACCTGGTACGGAAAACATGTATGGGTTCAAATGGTTAATGGCTTAATCTGTAAAAAAAAAAAAAAAACACAATGAGCTGGAGAGTCCTTGGGCAACTTCTGATCAGCTGTTAAACCATGGTGAACGTTTTCCTTATAGACGTTTATTACAATGTTATTGACTTAACCCACTGAACACACTCACACGAGGTATTGCCTGTTGTTTTGAATGCAGGTTTCAACTGAAGGGGGGTGTAAAATAAAGGGTACGTGGCAGGACTTCTGCAGTGAGGTGTCAAACTGTATTTCGAAGCGGTGTGACTTTGCACATTGTTTTTTCTGTCACTTTGCCCTGGCATCAGCCCTGGCAACTTGCCGACCATCATTACTTGGTTAACGGTAATTACTTATACATGGTTAAAATGGCACACAGAAGATGCAGGCTGATGAATGTGTATTATTTGTTTTTTTGTTGTTGTTGGCAACAGGTTTTTGACAAATGCAGTACCTTGCCTGGATTGTTGTCATATTATGGGGTGAGATTCATGTATAACTTGAAAAACTTTAAAGGTCAAAGGGGGAACCATCAAAATCGCTATTTTTAATCGCTGTGCTTATTTGATACCTGCTTATTTTCTTTACCAGAAACAATTCGCAATATGAGTGTTTTATTTGCAGACCATTTTACCAATTAAAATTTTTTGACTGAAAAATTAAATATAATTACTATATTTTTTTGTTTTAATTATTTGCTCCCGACATCCAGATTGCTGACCAACGGTTCATTTTTATAAACAAACTATATATTAAAAAATATATGTGCCCTCTTGTTCGCACGTTCTGTTTCCAATTTTTTTCAGATGCAAACAACCACTTTCAAGTGCATTGCAATGCGACCATATGCAATCAAATACTTTTTTGTACTGTTTTGATGGAATGGATTTGAACATTAACTAAGGCCTAGTTATAATGATGCATATTTTCATTGTTTTTTTGGGTGGACTGGAGGCTTAAATCGCTTGCATAATTATTCCACAATAGTTTGGCCCTTCTCATAATGAAAAATAGCTGCACAATCATTAGAAATTAGAATGTTTCCCTAATAGCTTTTTTAGATATGAGAATGCAGAAGTTATATATACTGTACACGTATTCCAGGCCCTGTTTCGTTGACACACTGTGTGTCTGCCTCATGTTCTTCGCAGTTTGCTGCGCCCGCAGCTGCATGTACACCGATCTCAAGAAAGAAGTATGGGCAGGGTCTGATGTCTACCTTCCCTGCAATTTCTCCTCGTGTCACCAGACTCTGGATCATGGAGTCAGCGTGGAATGGGAATTTGATGACAAAGTGGTAGCCCTGTTCATCAATATTGCGCTAAAATGACATGTTACAGTAATGCGTGTGATTGGTGCCAGTCGATTAAAAAAAATTATGCATCACTGGATCTTTTGATAATTAATTTTTCACTGCAGTGTTAAATTTTGTTACATGGTGCAGCAAAATTGAAATGAATATAAACTGTCAGTAAATATTCCTGAGTTTTAGCATTAGCATGAATTATATACCGCAGTTTTATTTGACTACAACAAAGAGCTAAAGATCAGCAACATGATGATTATTTGGTATGACTTTTTCTGTGGTATATCTGACAGTTTTTCCTCTTCAGCGCTGAGATTGGGATGCTGGGGTGCTGCATGCACGCGTAAGACCGTCTGGGTACTTAGTCGCTCCTCCTGTTTCTCTGCCCGGGAACAGGCACTCATCTTCTTCTACAATAACATCACGGTCACCTTGTGGCCCAACCTTACATTCACGGGTGACGTTAGCAGGGGTGACTTCTCCATCGCCATGCGCTCAGTGACCTGCAACCAGAGCGGCACCTACATATGTCGCAGCCGGTCTCCTCTCAGCCCTCTCATCTACAAAAACTACACTGAGCTAACCGTCACTCGCAGCCATCCTGGTACTGCTCTCCGGCATCTTGTCACCACTATCTCGCTGCCTAGAAATATGCCGTTACTGACGGATGCTGTCCTGATGTCTTTTGCAGGACGTACGAGCCCCCCAGATAAACCCCAAGAGAAAACTGGTATGGATATATTGACCTTTGTTACTTATTAACCCCTTTCCCGTGATAATTTCCCCATGTGAAATTTCCCTACCGTTTAACTTAATGATGCTCTGGGGTCAGACTGACCCCAAACACGGGATAGGGGTTAAGAGTGTCACTTTATATTGGGTAATTAGTATTGCAAGTGTGTGTGTGCCCTGTCATGGGTTAGCGTCCCATGCAGGGTTATTCCCTGCCTTGTGCCAGTTTCCAGGACAGACTGCAGATGAACGAATGAATGAATTAAATAATTAATTAATGAATAGTTAGTATTGCCCTGCTTGAAGGCCTGTGACCCTGAGTAGTTATGGAAGATGGATGACATTTAATTATGTAATCATAATTACAAGAAAACTGAATGTCTTATCTGGGGCGGCACGACGGTGCAGTAGTTAGCACTAATAAATGGATGGATATGTATTCTTATTTTAACAAGAAGCAGGACTAATGTTGTATACATTTATGTCTGTATTTCATGCTGATATGAATAAAACATATATAACATCCATTTATGTATTTTTCCCTCCCAGAAAGTCTCAGCAGGGGCCTCAGCATGCTAGGGATTTTCATACTGGGCTGGTTGGTGGGAATGGTGCTGCTGATTGCTGGGGCAGTACTGGGGGTGTGGGAATGGAGGAAGAGACTCTTCCGGCAGGCTGCACTACGGTGAGAAGGTTACAGCCAATCAGATGTGGCGTGCTGACAGAGAGTATCGGCCTGGCAGACCAAACGGCACATGTCCTAGCAGATAAGGGGGCGACTGTAAGATACCCTGCACTATGGAAATTATGGTCATAATTTCTTCATTGCTAAATAGAGTTGTAGGGAGTGGACAAGGAGAGATTCCTTTGTAAAGACAGGACCTGAATATGTCACCTGTGTGGTGTTTTCAGCTTGGATCAGGCAGAGAGTGTCCCCGGTGGAGAGACATGCCCTCCACACCAAAACCAGGTACTGGCTGTGTTTCACACCGTAGGAAGTCAAAGTTTCTTATCTGTCACATGCAGTGGTGCAAGTGCAGCGTAATTAAAATCTGCATAATAAAATATACTAAAATATACATGTATTTAAAAACACAAGACAGAAAACATCATATCATTTAAGATGGAGTGTGAAATGGGAGTAGGTTGGTGAGCGTGTAAGTGTGTGCATCTTTTAATTTCAGTTATTGAAAATGTTTTCTTACAGTTTTCGTTAATAAAATCTCTGTTCTATACTGAACCACAACCAATTCTGTTATGTTCTACATACTAGCACTGAATGAGAAAACTGATTCAGCTCTGGAAATTATAATTTTATATCAGTTCAGGCTTGTCACACCTTAATCCTTAGATCCGACGTCTGCTGGTGCTTGCTGGGATTTACTGTAAGCTGAGCCTCTTGCCCAAATGGTACCCAGTTCTGTGTATCTCTGACTGTTAAAGGACATCTACGTGACCCTTCAGAGTTGCAAGCCCCCGACTCACCATGTTGCCAAAGAAGACAACATCTACATGCTTATGGTGAGTCTGTGATCGGTACCAACTTCTCCCGTTTAATTTCCAGTGGGACTTCCAGGGTCAATGTGTAATGTTCTGTTACCTCAATCTATAACCCCCCTCAACACACTTCCCTGGAAACACCCTGCCGTCTAGAGACCAGCCAACACAGTCCACTGAAGATGTTTCCCCCAGACTGAGACAGCTACTTCTTCATTCAAAAACATCCTCTGGTGTACGATCAGAACAACATGCAGCTGCATAGAAAACTGCTACTCTACCCCAGCAGGATTGTGGGCCTGGAAGAACAGGAATGCCAAGTGTCCTGGTTGTACACATGCATTTTATACAAAAAAGTCTATGGAAGCCGGCGAAATGCAAAACAAATTCACAAATCAAGAAACACAACGACAAACCAGAAAGCAAACTCCAAAACAGTGCCAAGACCAAGAGATTTATCGAATATCTACCTATTCCAGTTTCATTTGATGTTATAGTGTTTCAGATTTGTCAATTGGTTTTGCACTTCAGGGCTTCTTTTAATCTCCTTACCTTTTTATTGACAAGCACTGTGTAGAAATGGGGGATAAGTACTTTTTTGTTTAACTATCCCAGCCACCTGGATTTTACACAAGTATCTGACATTCTTCCAGAAATCAGCAGCTGCAGGCTCTTAAAGGAACATAGATGAATTCTGTGCTATTTCTGCGTACAGTCAGTATTTCATTCTTCCTGTATTGATTATCTTTACTCTTGTAACCTAATAACCTCCTGCTTTCTTTGCATTCTTATAAACCCAAAAAGAACACGACTCAAAAACCTGTCTGTATTGCACAGTGAAATTTTTGAATAGTTTGACTAGTGCTGTTTCATAAGTATTACAGTGTTGCCAACTTGGGTCAGCTGGCTGGCCTGAAATTTTTGAATTCGAGACAAGTCTGTAGATGCATTTACATGTATGTAACACTTTTATTACCTTGTTAATAGTCTGCAGGGTTTGCAAACTGCCACCATGCTTTTGATGCAGATTTGAGGTTTATAATTGAATAACATAGACTTACCATAAGGTTTCTAGCATGAGCGTGAGAGTCTGAAAGCATGAGGGTCAAGCAAGATGCATGAGAGTTGGCAAACCCTGCTTTTAATTAGCTCTGGACATTTTTGTAGGGTAAAAGATATGTATGGTGTCATGTTTAAATATATTCTTTTTAAAGTTGTTGCTCCATCTTGACATAGGTATATCATTACGACCAGAGTGAAAATTCACGAGAAACCTGTGAAGTGAACTTGTTACCTCACATGATTATTCATCACATGATGTGGTGCACTTGCAGATTCAGGGACAACCTCTCGACGCATTTTCCTTGTACATATTTAAGATTTTATTGCAAATTACAGCAGTATACTGGAATATGGATCATATATCCCCATGGAATAGCATTCCAAATATACAGCTGACATCCATCCATCCATCCATCCATCTTCCACCGCTTATCCGAGGTCGGGTCGCGGGGGCAGCAGCCTAAGCAGGGAAGCCCAGACTTCCCTCTCCCCGGCCACTTCGTCCAGCTCTTCTGGGGGGATCCCGAGGCATTCCCAGGCCAGCCGAGAGACATAGTCATCTGACATAATTTATAATTTGTGTGAGTGCATTATAAGCATCCCTCTTGGGTAATTGTTTTATGGGTGTTCTTCCACAGACAGGCACACTCATGATGTAAACCCATAAAGCTTCCTGGCATCACCAGCCACACCTTCACTTAGCTGCTCAGTGCTTTCATAAAGAAGGCACCGGACGTTTTTTTTTTTAATCGGGCCAGTTAATTGTAAAGCATATCTGCAAATTACAAAATTCCCCATCAGAAAAATCTATAAAATTTCTCATATTATTATTGGTTCTGGAGAAGCAGGACTCAACAGACAGAAAAACACCTCAAGTTGCATCTCCGGTCCGTCTATCCATCCATCTATCTATCTATCCATCAACGATCTGTGTAAGCTATTAAATATGATGACTGGTCGTGTCGAGCGGTTTGTGGCGGGGAGGGTGGTGTTCATGGAATATGCGATTTCTAGAAAGCGGATGAAAGAGGGGGTGGGACCAGAGAACGAGGGAACGGGCTGAGATTCAAACCGATCCACCTCCGTCGGACACCCACAACCACAAAATCAATCCTATCCTCGGCTACAGTCACTGCCAGCCGTACTATAGCTCAGAAACGAGACAATTTTCCTATTCGCTTTGACACTTTAATAAAAAAAAGCACTGCTGCGTTTATATACACGACACAAAAGATTTTTTTAATATACATCATGGTTTCTTCGTTCCAAGCGCGAAATAAATCGTGGAAGCCAGCGGTCAACTTAAGCTTTATAGCAATGCTGATTTTTGCCATGGGTAAGTACACAACAAGCGTTATCCCGAAACTACTGCCGGGGTAGATACAGGGAAAATCACGCTATGTTGGTATCTTTGATGTATGCTTACCGTGCATAAAATATTTACAATCTGGCACGTTTCATTATTTTAGGATGCGGATGTTTGTGTAATACTGTATAGGCCCGCTGCTCGCCTATATATTTACTCCAAGTCCATCTTAATTTGAGCAATTCTCGAATTGTAATCGGGATTTGCAGCATCATAACAATCAAGCTCGCATTTAGCAAAACAACTTGCAAGCAGTAGTTACACGGCAGTAATAAAACGGCTGTCACTTTGTGTTTTATATCTGAAAGTACCACGCCTTCAATTAGATTTTTTTGTTGTCTATTCCCCGGTTCTTTAGGGAACTGTACATATATGTTCCGTTGCATATGATGCAGCTACATCCACAGAGGACAATGTTCTTAGGTGCGCGTTTTAATTGTCACGTTGCTGTTGCTGTTGTTGTTATTGTTATTAGCGATTATTATAATTAAACAATGACCGGAGGACAAATGTGCATCGATCCGGGCGGATGCGAGATTGTGGTACAGGCCCGTGTAGTTTCTGCTGGCTGGTTTGATGGGCTCAGTATAATATAAGGCCGGTAATATAAACGCATCTGGAATATTGGGGATCCATTCCGTATCGATCTGCAACATTCGGAGGCGTTTGTTTACACCCTGGGAAAACTTTGATACACGATTATATTTCACTGATTTGGGTGATATCAATCTGTCATAAAATCTTAATACTTGGAAATTGTACTGATGCGCAGGGTTATGTCGTACGACTCGTACCCCATGACGCAAGCGTCTGCATAATAAAGACAATCAGTTATTCTGCATGTTAATTTAATGCAAAGCGATTTCTGTTCTCTTCTGCAAAGAGGACAAACGCGACAGATTTCGTGTTCTGCCAATAATTTTTGTAAAATTATTTTTCTGTAAACAAACAGCACTATTCGTTCACATCCACGCGATGTGAAAAAAGGCTTTATGTTTTTGATTAACATTTTCCTCTTCATAACCTTTTCACGGGCATAACCGTACCGCCTTTTTGATCAGTCTTAAAATGCTGTAAAACCACCGCATTTTTTCGGACAGAAGCGTTGTTTAAATGTTTTTACACAAGAAAAAGTGCAGTGTGAAATCGATTCCAATGGTGTCATTTTTCACTGTAGGTTCACACTTTTCTGAATGAATTTAGCACTAAAACATTTGACTCCTATGTATATCTGAATTTAACACTACAGAAGCCTATTTTTTAATTCTGAATGAAAATCAAGGACCTCCCCCCATATTTAATTTAAATTTTTTTTCTGATTCAGATGATGTATGATAATTTGAAGTTATTCCAAATTCAGAGTTATTTTTACATTACATAACCTTTTTAAATCCTTGATACTGTCCTGTTGTCAACCATTTACATGGCTTATGGCGAAGCATGGGGAAACTATGTCACACAAAGAACAGATTAATACAATTTGGCAAACCATGTTTTATTTCACACAGCCAACTTAAATCTCTCCAAGTTTTAAAGCAAAGGGCATGACAGTCACATTTGAATCTCAGCGGTACAGCCGACTGAAAAGGTAAGACGACGTAAAGGCATTTCTTGTCACCAAATAGGTGTGAAATAGCAGTTCAAATGCTTAAAACTTCCGTTAAATGGTGCTCCTCTTTCACGAGCACCTCCAAAGCGTGACGGCATGCACCAAAGCTCTGTAACTGCAGCAACAAGCTAATTCATGGAGATACGTCCCAAGCTCAACTGCCAAACATCCCAAATACTGTCATTTAACAGACTGAAGTTCATAATATACATGATACATACATGTGATGTTAGGCACTCCATGCGTATTTTTCATCATGACTAAAGAACAAAAAAAAAAAAAAGTTTAGTAATTTAAATCTGAGGGACAAAAACGGAAGATATCTGTAGTTCAGTGTGGGTCATGAACAAAGTCCCGATACTATAACGTCTGTCTCATTGCTGGCCAATGAAATGTCTATTTTACCTCTCCGTTTAATTTATTTAGGATATTTACATGTCTGACATGATATTAAGAATTTACTGTTCATTGCTGTTTGAAAGGGTGTACTTGCATTATTATGCAATTGTCATTTTATCAATGGTGTAAAATGATCTTGAAATGAAAATGATATTGTTTATCAGATATTTCTGGGACAATATATTGTCCCACAGAAGTAGTTTCTGTGACAGGCCTATTTGCCTACTTCAGAACTTTACTTCAGCCTCCCTGAAATCAATGCTATGGTGGAATTTTGGGAAAACATTATACCAACTGTGAGTTGTAACTCATAATTGGTATAATAATATTTTGGTTTCCCAATAATTTACATCAACATGGGGGGGGATGAGAGAGAGACATTGATAAGACCAAGTTTGTCTGCAATTATCAGCCTACTGAACTCATACATGTTGCCAGGAACACATCAACATGCCAACTAATTTGAGACGACATCATCCAAGTGTGTATACGACCGGAGCAACTTCTGCAAGTACGTTAGTCTACCTGTGGCATGCAAGGCACGTTTGCCAGGAAATCCAGACCAGTCATCCAGACAAAAAAAAAAAAAAAACACACCTAAGGCTATAAGTGTTTTTCGTTAGTTATGCGACTATTCTTGGTCGTAGGGAATATGAGATTTAGACAGGATTTAGTTCATTATGATTGTTATGCAGTCTCGTTTTTATTTTGCATATTTATGTATGTGCAAATAGGCAAGTTTATTCACTGACAGACATGTCCTTTGGTTTGCAAGTGTTCCAAATTGCTTTTAAGTATTTAATAATCCCCTCCCCCCTTCTGAGAACTGTGGGACCATTGTACCCCTAGTTTGTATAGTTTTCAGATGCCATGCAATGAACACAATGTTAGAGGCCCACATTAGAAAAGTGTGCGCCTCTAAATAAAACAAAACGTATTTTAAAAATGTGATAGTTCACATTGATTTGCTACTTGCCTATCAAATAAGATCAGATTAGATGTCTCTAAAATACTAGATCTGTAATCTACTTACATAGCTTTTCTTAGAGAAGGAATCTTAGGGGGCTGGGGACAATATAACCATTAGGAATGTGCCTGAAACACCACAATGCAGCCATTAGAGTTTCAAGTCAAAAATATGCAAATCTTGCAAAAGCATACGATACCTATACAAATGTGCCACAAGTACACTGACTAACTGCAGTCCCTTTTCCACTGTCCATCAAGTACTTCCTCGCCGGCTCTTCTGCTCCTGAGGACATCTTGTACCATCTATTGAAAAATCAGAACGAGAAAAGAAATAAGGCAGGCTTTTACTTCAAAAGAAGCCCGACACACATATACGGTGTGCTTGAAAATAGTTCTGATGGTATAATTAAGCAACAAAATAATTAATAAATATTAAAGAATTATAATAATAATAATTGAATTAGTTGACTATATATCCCTGACAGAATGACAGACCAGAGAATAGGACATAGACAGGCAATAATACACTAGAACACACAGCAAAACCAGGATAAGGTGCAATTCATAACTATTTAACCAATCAGGGACGGGTGGAACAAATTAACTCTCACAGAACTAGAGAACACTACAGACGGTGAAACTAGAAAACACCAACCAATACACTAGGCTAATAAAATAGGACAGAGAAACCAAAAACACAAGGAGGGTAAACTTAAAATAAAAAAAAACTCAAAATGGAAAAGCAGAAAACTAGGGAACAAAAAACACAATACAATGAATAACAAATGAGGCTGGCCATTGACCAGCCTTAAACCCATGACCCAGGAAATAACAGCTACATGCTCAGCCCACTGAGCTATGCGGCAGTCCAGGGAGAAATGGAAACACTAGGGGCTAAAGGGACAAATGACAGAAAGGAAGTCAGGATGGCCAGCACTTGCTGGCCAAACAGGGAGGAGACACCAAGGGAAGGGCACCGACCCTGACACTGAGGTCTATCATCATCTAACATACAAAATGAAAATCACAGAGTTTACTGGCTTGTCAAATGAGAAACTCCTGTGCCTACATCACGAGCATCTGATTGGGGTACACTGATCATTCTGATGAGTAAAACTCGTTACACATGGAATATCATCAGTTGTGCTTTGCTGGGTTATTCAGACGAATAGCCTCTATACTTCTGGTTTTCGCCCAGGTCAAAGTTTACTGCACTCTGAAAAGAGTGCTTTGTTATATTCGCAGCATTTCAGTATTTGAAACTTTGATTCTCCGCATTACTTTTCCATATTATATTGCCCATTGCACATTTCATATTATATATGCAATAATTTATCTTCAGTCATGAAGTCTCTCCAATGTCATGTAATTTTTTAGTGTTGGTACTGGACCAGCACAACAGTGTCCAGACATGTACAGGCATCTGCAAAGTTACTAAAAGTTAGATAACACATCACTGGCATGTTTTTTGCAATTGTGCTTTTAATATCAACAGAAGGCAGCCAGATTACACACGAAACTGAATAAACTGCATCTTCTTGGGGAGAACTGCTGCTCCCTGAGCTATTCAAGTTTCATCAAGACACACGGGAAATCATTTTTAAGTTATTTTCTCACTGATAGCATTGCATAAGATAGCACATAGTATTTGTAATTAGCCACTATGCTAACCAGGCCTCTATGGTGACTTTTATACTTAATTTGGACAGTTGCCTGAATTTTCTGATATAAATACAGTATATTGTGTGAGCTCAGTACATTTGTGGTGAGAAATAATGTCCTTTATTGTTTATAAAAAGACAATTTAGATCTCACACTTTTCTTCTTGATATGAGCTAAGTCACAGGTTGAGCTTTTCACAACATCCTGCGTGCACCTTGTCCTGGATGGTAACATTGTTACACAAACAATTTGGCCGCACTGGAACACTGGAAGGGAGGCCAATGAACACCTGGATGGTGGTGGTGGTCCAAGGGCTGGCTTACACCACTGTCATTCCTGCTGCTGCCATCTCTTGTACCGTCTTCTTCACTGGTGTCTGTTTGGTGTTAGGTGTGGTCAGTCTGGATGCAGTCCTCGTCCCTAGCCACAAAGGTTTTGGCGCAAATCTTGCATCTGCTTCCACTCCCTACTCCCCAGTCGCACATCTGTGAGCACATCTCTCACCTCTTAGGTGGCCCAACCCCTGCTGATCTCATCAAGTCTCTTCTGCCGCTTGGTTATAGGTTAGTGGGTCACTGGTGCAATGTCCGCTCTACTTTCTCCCTGGTGTTGGGTTCTGTTGCCTGCTCCATGTGTGGGTTGCGTTCCAGTTTGTTGTGGTGATGTTCTCAGGTGTTGACTGTCCCCGCTGTCTTCTCCAGGGCTGCTTGGGCCAGACAGGCATTTGAACTCGGGTGTAGGTTATGTCGATTTGGCCAAGACTCAACGTATCTCCTTGTCAAGGTGGTGGATGTGGCAGTTGATGGTGCTGCTCTGGTTGCAAGTTAAGAAGGGCCTGTAATGCCCTGCCCTTCGGAGTCAAGGCCATTTGCAATCTTGTGGTCTGACCATTGACTGTCGACTGCACTGGGCTGTGAGCTCCAGCTGGACCTCGAAGATTTCCCAGGAACCTCGACTGTATTTGGGGAGGCATGAATAGCTGACTGATGGCCACTTCTCTGGCCCAACAGGATGGCGTGGGCCCATGGCCAGGAGGCACCTGCCTAGTCTTTGCTGCTCCAGATGCCATCTGCTACTCTACTGTTGGCATTTTCATTGAGCTGGCCCAGCCATGCTATCCCTGAGATCACCTCCAGAAGCTCAACAATGTATCACTCCAGGTGCAGGTGGATAAGAAGCAGGCTTAGAGATAATTGGAGGTACGGTTTGCTCTTTAATTGTCTCTGAAGATATCATACTTTTCTTTTACTTTTGCAACACTAGTCACATCTTCCAGCCTAATGTGATAGTTTACCACGATTCCGCTGTGCGCCGGAAGGGGGCGATTAGCACCATGCAGACTAACTCTAACCAAAGGCTGACCAAAAGGAAATGTTAACAGGTCTTAAAGACTTCCAGCTGCACTGGGAAGAAGGTTGTGGAAAATAAGCAATATGTTACGGCAACACCAGGCAGCCCAGAAGGCGACTACCCTAAGGGGACTGTCAGCTCTAATCAATATATCTGTGCTGCCATACCTTTTTAGTGGCAAGAGGTGCTTCCTCCTTTGTCGACAACCACAGCCTCTTTGTCGCCACAACCTGTATACGTTTATATTAATGCTGTCAATCAATAATAAAAAAAAAATCACTAATTAACCGCACATTTTGCAATGAATTAATTGTGATTAATCGCGACTAAAGCACGTTTTTCTTCTTAAGACTAAAGCTTGTTATAATGCTTATTTAAATGTAAAATCAATCACCAAATTAATGTAGTCACATAGTCACAAAGGATTTCTTTTCAGACACCATTGTTTAATAGCATCTCTAAACACACAACTACGAATAGAACTATGCAGTGTGGTAGGAGTTTGTCTCTGTACAATCTATTTTCTCTCTCTCTTAATGAGACGAGTCTGTTGGTTTATTTTGGTTTGTGGCCACACATGAGAGTCCTGTCACACGATGCACTGCACGATGATGTCGGTTGCCCAGCTGTGCGCCCGGGTAGGACGAGTTTCGTAGCATGCATGTCAGGTCAGCCCCCACACAGAAAGTACACAAAATGCAGCTGCATTAAATGCATTAATTTATTTAAAATTGTGCAATGTTTTAAAGCAATTGCAATGATTAACACGTTAATTTTAACGTATGTATGAAAATATCACACCTCTCCAGGGATGTTTAGCTGCACCCATGTCCTCCATACCCATTCCCGCTCATGGTAGAGCCATTCTTAGATAGACCGTTTGCCGGGATTGTCCACTCCAGTCATTCAGCCTCCTGGCATATTGGCTGGTTATGTCACCTGTCATGGAAATTGTCTTTGATGAGCAAAGGCACTGAGCAGACTGCCAGGAGAGAATGTTGATATTTGCACAGGTGTAGCAGCCCAATAGTGTGACTCCCTGCAGATATTTTTTTATTAGATTGCTGGGCTTTTTGGCGGCTGCAACAGAGCAGCCACAAATGTGCACCGTGGGGTAGCTTCGCTTTTCTTTTCACGCACAAAGTGTTCACATTTATGACATTTCGTAACAGTGAGTGGTGGTGTTTCTTTCCTTGTTCCAACCTCAGCCCCAGCGACCCCCTACTTGTGTGGGCATTTCCTCAAAAGGCCATAATGTCCCAGCTGATGTCATTCCCTTATGCTACAGCAGAAGCACCAACATTATGTTACTTTTCTTACTAATCCGAGCTCTCCTGAGAGGATCAAGGTTCCCTGTAACAGTTCAATCATGTAATTATTTAATCAAAATTAATGAATGAATTATGACTAGCAATCTTTCTGTTCAGACCTACTTCCCGACGTGAGCTAATGGGAACTTAAAAATTTGAAATACAGACACTCCTCACTTAATAACCCACCTGTTTAACGAACGCGCAGACTTATGCCCGGCTCTCCGACTAGGTCTTGTGCACGATATTGTGCGCTGTATGAGATCTTTGGTCGCGGAAACGGCAGCGCGGCGTCTCGGCATCAAGCGTCTCTCCTCAAATTGGCCTTTCAGCCTTCTTCCCGCAGTCGGTCAGTATTGACTATACTATTTATTACAGTGTACAGTACTGTTTAAACATTTATAAATATACTAAAAAAGTTTTAAGTGGTGACCTCTGCACAAACCTACTACCTGTACAGTATGCATGAAGGGGCGGCTCCTCGCTTATCAACAAATTTGGTTAACGACCTAGTCGTAGGAACAGGACTCTGTCGTTAAGCGAGGAATGTAGGTATAACACAGGTAGTATAATGCAATCCATTCCTCTGTATGTATGAGTCCAGATTCAGGCAAACAGTACAGAGAACATGGATATGCAAAATCCACATAATGTAACATTAAAAAAATTTAAAAATTTAAAAATTTAAAATTTAGTTGGAATGCATCCATCCATTTTCCATTACCACTTACCCCGTAGAGGCCTTTGTTATGCTTATGATACAATAGCAGAATTTATTTTATCACCCTAGTGCATATATTTAAATGGTCACAATTTTTTTTGGGTGATCTGTGGAATGGCATCAATAATTAGTTTTTTTAAACTGTTTTGTTTGCTGTTGTCACACCAGTATGTGAATTTTCCACGCAGTGATTGTAATGTTTTATAGTGTAATGGGTACCGGTGGTGGTACCACATCAGTGATCACTGACCGTACAGTCAGAGAGATTGCGCTAACTCAGCATTTCTTAATCAGGTCCTCGAGGACCCATAGACGGTCCATGTTTTTGATCCCTCCTAGCCAGACGGTCCATGTTTTTGTTTTCTCCCAGCTACCCGAGGACCAATTTGGGTAACACTGCTTTAACTAGTGTGGGGAACTGCTGAGACAAGGTCGCTTGACCTACCGGGTAGTCACAAGCGTTTGACTGTCGCTGAGCCAATGGATGCCTGGTCACATGGCTGGAGATTAGGGGTGCTTCGTTGTCCTCTGTTACCGTTGTTCGAGGCCTGCTGTTCGCCTTGTCCTTTTTGTCATGGGTGTTGATAGCCGCCTGCTGCTCTTAAGCAGCCTAGCAACCCCATTCCCAGAATCCTTTGCTGCAAAATCAGAAGAGGCAGAAGTTACTGTACAAAACAGAAGGCATTGTACCTGTGTCCTTGATGATGTGAAATCTCTGTAGACGCCACAGTGATGGAGTGTTATAGATGCTGGGCCTGCTTACACTTTATTAGCCAATGGCACTGCAGTGCTCTGCAGCATAACTGCATTATTTCTCAGTTAGGTGGAAGCCTCCCTATAACTGACAGATTTTATTGTTATCTAGAAATGTACTGTTTTGCAGTACTGATTGGTTAGATTGCCTTGGCAGAATTACCTACCCAGATTCTATAATATAACCAGACATTTCTCATGGTCTGTCCACAGTATTTCATTAGGGAAGACAATACACACACACAATACAGACAAAAGGGAATTCAAAGTGCTCTACAAAGGCACAGGAATACAGTAAAATGGAATACCTTAAAATCACATTTAAAAGACAATAAAAAAAACTAAAAGTCGAAGAAACAGATAGTTCAATTCAATTCAATAAAAAAAACGTGCAGAATTGCAAAATAAAATATATAAATAATAATAAATATAATAAATATTATGTAGATAGATAGATAGATAGATAGATAACTAAAAAGAAGTTATATTATAGTGGCAGTTTTTGTAGACCTCAGATCTTCAGGAAGCTTGTTCCACAGATGGGGAGCATAGAGACTAAACACTGCTTTGCTTAGCTTTGTCTTTCGAAGATGACCTGAGGGGTCTGGATGCTTTATACCATTCAAGCAAATCCGAGCATTCAAGCAAATTGTATTTAGGCCCCAGACCATTCAGTGCTGTGTACACAAGTATTAATATTTTTAAATCAATTCTGTGATAAACAGGAAGCCAGTGCAGCTATTTAGGGATCGGTGTAATATGTTTTACTTTCTTGGCGTTAGCGAGGACTCTTGTGCCAGTATTCTAGATGAGCTGCAGCTGTTTGATTGATTTTTACAAAGACCTGTAAAGAGGCCGTCACAATAGTCTAGCCTGCTAAAAATAAACACAATTACACCTGAACATTATGTATGCTTACGATGAGTCTATGCTTGTGAATTGAGTGAACTGAAATGAGCTGAAGCTTACGAATCTAAAATGCAAGAGTGCAATGGAATCACTTAATATAGCTTGATTTTAATCTTTCACAAATATTGACTTAGTTGCCTGAGTATTTGAATATTCATTCTAGCATTTACATGGAAGCTGTCATTTTAACTGGAGATTTGAATGAAAGAGTCCCTTACATATTACTGTCTGAACAAAATGATGTCATCAAGCCCAATGCAGTTCTGCATATCCTTCACAATATGTCAGCTCTCTGCTTTATCAGTAGGTGGCAGCAGTGTGGCACACTCGTTTGGTATTCTCTCAGTTAAAAAAAAAAAACTCAGCATGTGGTAAACCATTTTGAAGACATTTATTATGCTGACATAAAACTGGCCCATTTTTTGGCTCAGTCTCCAAACTTCACCTCTGTCAGGCCTAAGATTTGTAGATTGAAGTAATTTTTTTATGTACAAACTGAATGTGCAGCGTGAATTAAATTTTAAACAGACGTCAGATATACATGTCTTTGGTCAGTATTTCCAAATGCACTTTTGCAAATGAGTAGTATTTGCAGGCCCTCTATATTATATAGGGCAGTATTATTGTATATCATAGCTGTAGTATTTTACTTTAACACGAAAGAATAATTGATTTCCAAGGGCATCAGTTCATACTTGTTAGGTATAAACAGACCTTTGTAATGTACACCAAATTAATGTAGCATATAAAAATATCTGTATACTATCATTTTTGTGCTGTGCTGCATTATACAATTGATTGGAACCTCTCATCACTGTAAAGTGTTCTCAGCGTTAACAAAGTAACTGGGGAAATGATTTCGATAAGTATTACCTACACATTTACTTTCTCTATGTATATCTTTCTTGTATGGACATATTTTTGTTCTTGGAATGTGCATATAGATATACTATTTAGAGTAAGTTTTGTGTGTGTGTGACCAGATCATGTTATGTCTTTTGGGTAGGGGGAGTTGCTGTGATTTGGTGCAGTCTCTGTGTGTGTGTGTGTGACCCGATCATGTTATGTCTTTTGGTTAGGGGGAGTTGCTGTGAGGTACTCCCCCTGGGAATGTGATTTGGTGCAGTCTGTGTGCGTGTGTGTGCGTGTCTATGTGTGTGTGTGTGTGTGCAGAAGTGCGGCGACCAGTGATTCCATGTGGGGCTCTGGCTTGGGTCACGGGCAGAGACGGCTGAGGCGTCACCGTGGAGCTTCTCGTTGCCACCTCATTGCAGTGACCTTGAGCTGGTGCCAAAAAAACAGGAGCAGGCAGCGAATGGAGACGGTGGAGTGGGTGGGGCATTGGGGGGGGGGGGGGGGGCTGGGGGGGAATT
>JAODKL010000037.1:8480969-8492016 GCA_026780765.1 Petrocephalus schoutedeni
CTGGTCTTTTACCGGGCCCCCCCATTGGACCCACAGTGCCCCCCCCTCGGGACTCCACCATTACAGTAGTGGTGGGAGCCTCGGTGGGGGGGTTCCTGGCTGTGCTCATCCTCTCCATGGTGGTTATCAAGTGCGTGCGTCGCCGGAGGAAACAAGAGCTCATCTCCAACGAGCAGAAGATGGAAGAGGAAGGGAAGACGGACGCGGAGGGAGGCGCCGAAGAGGGCACCAAGTGAGCATCTCTCTCTCTCCCTCTTTCTCCTCCCCTCCCGCGATCTACATCTCCCTATAGTGTCCTTATATAGTCTTTTCCAGTAGCTTCTTTCATGGGCTCTCACCCAGGGCTTGGTTACGCTGGCAGATTCAGCATCTTACTGGGGGCCTTGAATATGTAAGATTATGAAATTATATAATGTAAGGGGTGGGGCACAGGTGGCCCAAGGTGACATTTTGTCAGGGGGCCCGGAAATTTCTAGCTACGCCCCTGTGCACACGCTCGACTAACACCAAAAAGTAATCGAGTGGGAAATCAGAATCTATCACCTCTGAGGAATGAAGTGCAGATGAGAAGAGGTTTACAAGCCGGGGGGGGAGCGGGAGGTGGAGGGGGCCTTATAGCGCGGCCTTCTGGTCACGGTGGGAGAGCGCCCCATGCAGAAGCTATATTTATAGCATTCTGTGTGAGCCTTCTCGCCTTTCACATCAAAAATAGCATTATGGAGACAGCGGGTTTCCTGAAATAAACGTCCCAGAAGCTACCAAGAGACTGGGCAGGCCCGGTCCTCATGGGTTGATGGACCTACTGGATTTCACTTAAGTGTTAGCCAGGAGGAATTCTGGGAAGACTCTGGGCCTCCAGTAGGCTGATCATTTACATCCCCGCACTGCACCTTTAGCAATGGGAAGCTGCTCTTTGCTTGCCTGCCAGAGGACTTGTCACCAATATGTTTCTGCTTTCTTCTTCTTCCTCTCCATATTTGTCTGTGCTGTAACTTTAACAGGCAGCTATAATCGGCCAGCATGGTCCTGGGAAGGCCGAAAGTTTGGTGAAGGCCCTCTTCCCACGCTTTGCTGGTAAAGAGATCTATGCCTGGCAATTTCTTTTGTAGTCATGTGACTATTTAACCCTGTCCCTCCCCCGATGCAAGATAATGATATACCCAGCCCTGTTTTTTAACCACTGTACTCCCTAATAGTTAGTTTCCCTGCCTCTCGTTCATCTGACCCCCTTGTGGGGGAGAGCGTGTCATGGCGTAGCTGGATGAACCATGGGCCATGATATTGTAGACACTCATCTACTCACAACTAGAGCTGTGTGCTGCTCTTGTAGTTTCACAAGTAGTGCTTTGCGCTAAGGACATGAGTTCAATTCCTGGGGAGCGCACAGAAACATGACATAAGAGGCATTACATCTCATAAATCTCTGCACCTGGCCAAGCTGGCGCATGGCAGTAGTTGTCACCACTTTGCTGGTGCAGTATTACTCTGTTGCATGCCCATAACGCAGGAACATTGTGCCTCACTGGTGGACCTTGTGGCTGCCAAGCCTCCAAGCAATGTTCGTGCAGCTATGACACAGTGCCCGTGCTCGTAAGTGGAGGGATGGTGCTCCTGGCCTGGTCAATGGGTGGCATTGTGTCTTTGCCGATGCTTGCTTTTGTTTGATTGTGTAGTTTGTGTGTGCTGAGCTGTTTCTCAGCCCCCTCCCACAAAGACTTCGTCTGAGAATGGCGCTAAGCCCTACTGGCGTCTGGCTACAGTAACATGGACATTGGAGCCGTTATCCTGACAGGTGGCCCCCAAACGTTGCCAAAAACTTCTGACACGTTTGATACACTACAACACCTAGTGTAACGAGGGAATACCGGTGCGAACAATCGATGTGGCACCTTACTTTGGAGCGAAGAGCTGACCATAGCAGAAAAAGCTACTGAAACCAATATCAACGGACTCATGCCAAGGAGGCTTCAAATCCCTTCAAAGATTTCATCCGATTATCCAGTTACATTCCTAATCACAATCACAAGCATTACTCTTATTGCCTTCTCTCTCTTATTTTATGGCAAAATAGTTAGGGGCTCAAATAAGTCGGTTGAATAAAGAATGTCAGGTGTACCTAGCAGGTAAATATGGCTTCCATTGTTCAGCTTCTTCCCTGTGGTTCAAGTGAATGTTTGTCAGTGATATTTCTGATTTAATCTTCATGCCTTTCTGTCAAAGGAGCTGGTATAATTCTGTATGTAGTATCTTACCTAGTACTCTACTGGCAGCATGGAGACGTCTCTGTCGGTGTGTCGACATGTGTTCTCTGTTTTACAGTGCCCTCCTTGGCATGCATTTTGTACTGATTCTATCCTGTTCTTTCTAAGACTGAGGACAAATATCTTCAGCACTGACATTGGAGCTTAACCATCCTTTATTCTGTTCCCATCTCCCAGACATGCCTACTCCCTGCCTGAAGACGTCTACTGAATTTTGCTCGAACGGCCGTCACGTGACCCTCGCGCCCCACCTTTCCGGCTGCCCTCCACCCCCCCATTCCAATGCCATCTTTCACCATCCGCACCTGTCACCTGTCTCTCTTGGAGGCCACAGG
Source organism: Petrocephalus schoutedeni (assembly GCA_026780765.1). Taxonomy (NCBI): domain Eukaryota; kingdom Metazoa; phylum Chordata; class Actinopteri; order Osteoglossiformes; family Mormyridae; genus Petrocephalus; species Petrocephalus schoutedeni. The sequence goes on from JAODKL010000037.1 coordinate 8,483,566, forward strand.
CAGTAGAAGACGACCAATCAGAAAACCCTTCCCCCCTAAGCCGCCGCCCTCCACTTCCTTCTTCTACCTGAAATTTGGGCATGGTCAGGTCACTACTTATTCATTATTCATATTTTTTGACTGTTCTGTTTTCTGGGCTGTTTTTTTTATCTCTTCCTGCCTTTATGCTGTTTGATTTTTGTTCCTCTTACTCTCTGTCCTAGCTTCTTTTTGTGGCTATTCCCCAGAGCCCTTTGCCTCACCTTAGAAGTTACTTACGTCTAAGAGTGATATTCCATGCGAAGCTTGCGTAAACTCTTTGCTTGTGTTCTGTGGCGGCCAAGTAAATGGGCACAGCACAGCGGAAGGCCAAGTGAACCGGGTGGTTTTTAAAGCAAACTTTTCCCCTCCATTCCCAGTAGTCGTCTATTTAAATTTGTTATATCTACTGACTATACCGAGGTATAGCTAATGAAATCTCTTTCGCTGGCTGCCTGATTTTTCCACATACCTCACGACATGTCGCATTTCACGACAGCAGCTTGCCTAGCTCAATCGCCGCTTGGCAGGATGTCTGTCGGCACAAGTTTGCACCCATTTGCTGATTTATACTGCTGGATAGAATCTCTGCCGTAGTCTGACGCACAACCTCCCCAGAAATGTAACTACAGGCGTCAGGCTACGGCAGAGGCTGAGGCGGTTTTTCTAATCTTTCTCCAACCTTCAGTTACTTGAAAAACACTGGGCTTCAGTGTAGGCTTTGCGGCTACCTACGGCATTGATTCTACGCCGAAGTATAAATTGTGCACATGGATACGGTCCTGTGGGTGAATGGGGTGTTGGGCTTTGTGTACGGTTGTTCTGACTGCTGAGGGTCTTTAGCAATGTAGTGTGCCTGTGCTCTGCTCTGAATGTGTGAAGCTTACTCTGAATGAAAATGATAGGGGTCTGTCCCCTTTGCTCCAAACCCAGGCGTATTCTGGATTTTCTCTATTGCTTGCTCATGCATTTACCTGCACATTAGCTTTATAGCCACTGTAATCTGCTTCAGACATTAGCATGTGGAGTTATTTTTTTGACGCATCTAGTAAAATGCATGGTGCTCTCTAGTTTGGTTCATCATAATATCAGAGCTGTACATGAAAATAGGCAAAATAACCGATTTCCCAGAGAGCCCCCTTTCTGCAGATTTTGGCCCTGGCTAGGTCTGTAATAACTCATTGCTGTCTTGACTGTGGTGGCTTCCATCGTTCCCGTACAGCTCTAAAGGTTTAAGTAGCTCAGACCTAGCTCTGGCCCACAGTTGAAGCAAAAACTCCTTGCTGAACCATCTCCCTACAGATACCTGCTCAGAATGAAAAATGATTGGTTCAGAGAGATAACCAATCAGATTATACAGGAGGCAGATCCAAGCAGCATCAGATTGTTTGGTCCTGCCTCCTTTAGTTGCTTGGACCCACCTCCTCTATAATCTATAATTAGTTCAGAGAGATAACCAATCATTTTTTGTTCTGCCATCAGAACTTTCCATAGCACATGCACACACACGCTCGCACAAACACGTACACGCACACACATCCCTCACAGTTTTAATAACTCTGCATACTGTAAGAAATATACAAGACAAATTCTTAAATTCCAGTACCTTCAGGGAAAAGAATATTGTAACAAGTTCAGATATGAATTTAGAAGTACAGTTTATAAATCTATATATTTTTACTTTTTAACCAAAAATGGAATGAATACTATACAGTTTATCAGAGTTACTGCCATTTACTATTGTACTCTCTGTCTGAACTGCAGTCCTTCGAATGTCTGGGACTTTTGTCTGCTGTAAATGTTGTCTGTGGGACTTTTATATAGCAACTGACAGAATCAGGAGTTGCAGGAGTGCCTGAGGTGTGACACTGGGCACATCTGAACCAAGCCATGACTTTGGCCTGTAAATAGCAACTGACTATGAAGGAATTCAATTAGGTCGAATTGTACAGTGTTAAGTGAACAATTCTGACCTTGCACTAAGCAAAACATGTTATGTTATGTAATGATTGCCACCCTCGGTTTGTTTTTGAGAGAAAACTGCCAGTCTCTTGTAACCTGACACCATCTCATACTGTATATTTGGATTGTGCCAACTCTGGTTTTCTGGAATTACAGCCAGGACTTGTCGTTTTGTAAGAAATGCGATTACACTGTTATACTATTTACAGTTGGACCAACAAGCAAATGTAGCTTTAGCTGAGTATTGTTTTCTAAAAACAACAAGGAAAAAGCAATACTCAGAACAGCCACAGGTCACCGACAAGATGGTTAGTGTTTGTTTGTATAATGCCAGAAGAAAAGCACACTCACAGATGAGCATCCTGTATTACCGGGAGAAAAAAAACACATAGTATGCAGTTAGTTCTGTGTGATAAAGTGGCTTTGGGTGGTTTTTGGGAAACTCGTGGAAGTGAAAGTAAACTGAATTTTACCGTCTGGTCACATGTATAAAGATTCAAGAAGGGATGTGCAGGAGGCCTGTGCGCAGGAGTCCTGATTGAAGTTATGGATGGATAGCTAATTGCCTGTCGGACAGCTGTCTCTGAACTTTCTGCTTCTCCCACAGTGTTCATCCCTTTGAAACGGGCCACTTTCATATAGTATCTTTGCCAAAACTCTATTGTCAGACTCAGTTTTTCACTTGCACTGTTTTCATTATGATTCACAAAGTATTACCTGCTTTTGTTGTTGTCACCTCGTTCTCTTTCATGTGTGTTTTGATGGTAATATCACCACTGCTGCTTTCGATGTAGTATCTGCTGTTGTCTTTACTTTATTTCGCTTGAGATGAAACCGACACGGACATTGGAGGACAGGAGTTCTGCCTGTGGATGGTCACTCTGATGTTTCTTGAGTAATTTATGCCATAATTTACTCAAGTTTGTTTACAATTCTGGGGGACCACTAGTCAAAGGATTACGGTATTTAATTAGGGATGTAACTTTCACTGAATGTGCTGCAGGGGGTGGAGTCGGAATCATTCATCACTACAGATTTACAAGCCTCCATTTTTGACGATATGCTAGTCTTCTATTTACTGTTGAAACAGTAAACAGTTGTTTACTGTCGAAGCTTATTCGGTCCAGAGTTGTAAGACAGCCGTGGCCAGTAGAGTAATTGGCTGTGGTCTTTTCACTATATTCGCAAACCGTACCACACTGTCAGTTGAGTACACTTTGCCTACACTCCTCACACGGCATCTGATATGAGCTGTTTAACTGGTTAGCGCTGCAGTATGTGACAGAATGTGTATGTCATGAGAGACCGTAAGATGCATCCTTGGAGTGATGTCGGCAAAATGGCTATTTCGTATACTTTGAATTCCGATGACCATCCCCGCAGCATTCATCCTAAATAAAGCCTACACACAGGGGCAGGTTCCTGATGTTAAAGTTGGGAGCTGTTCCCGTCTGTAGTAAGCAGAGATCCAGCACCCCCAAAGCCATTGTTGAGCTGCTATGCCTAGTAGGACTACATCGCCATCTCTCTGTTTGTGTCCAGTTGGCAGTGAACTGTGTTCTGTCCAATGGCTTTGTGGGTTCCTGCACTCCCTGTGTAGGATGCTATACCCTGTAACAAAACATGGGGATTTGACCACTAGAGTAACCATTGTTGCCTATTTGAACTCGGTGAATGGGTACTTAAAAAGTTTAAAAGAAGAGCATACAAGCATACATGTAGCCTGCTTACCGTGTATGAAAAGCCAATTACGATTCCTAGCATATTCTAACATTATATGCTTATATATTTTCTGTCTATAGGATATGCTGAGTTACATGTGCACTGCTACCAATGGGTAATCAACTTATCTTAGTTTTCTTGAATTTTCTACCGAAAGTAAACTGAGAATTGAATTAAAGTTAGTATTATTTCTCACCACAATTATATAGTAAAATAAATTGTAATAATAATGCGATTCTTGAAATGGAATATAATGGAATATAATGTGATCCAGTTTAACAACTGTGCTTCTCAAATTGGATATTTGTTAGGTTCAGCAGATTCAAAAGAATCAGGACATAAAGATGTGGTCTGGTACATATCAAAAACTTCCTGCCTTGATTTTATTGATCCCCATCTAGAGTAAAATCAGGATGGAGAAGGATACTGGATTTTGATTAAATAAAAAAAAAACATCAATTGCACTGAACCAAGCTAATGGCTTTAGTACTGCAGTGAATGCTGGGCCAGTTAGAAACCTGGATCCTGTGTCTGCTTGTCTGTCGATAACCATGCATGCTACCTTTGCACTGTTATTCTGAGTGGAATAATGAATCCCCTTATGGGAAAACACCAAAATGCTTGCTCTGCATCCTGTATAACTAAAAAATGAACTGTAATCACACATATTTTGAAATAAACTTGATTTAAAAATATTTCTCAGTCTCTTACAGGTACCTAAATAATACCAACACTAAGATTTAGTACTGTATACATATGCTGTTTTATGATATCACCTACAGTACCTAAACTATGGTACACAAATGCATTATTTGGTTGCATATCAGATATTGATTGTCATAGTTGTTCTGTTTTATATTTCAAAGTCAATTGTATTTACTTTACTGAAGCATGACAAATTCTTGAATGTGGTTTTCCTGTGAGCCGCCTAGTGTTTTGCTGCATATAAACAAAACAATGAAAGGAAGACTCTTAAAACTATGACCTCTAACTACCAAATATTTTTAATTGTTACGACGTTACGATTGGTACAGATCTGGGTGATGGTAACAGCAGAGTAAAACTGACATGCTGCAGGGTAACTCAGAACAAAAAAATACAGATTCTTTTCACTAATTACCAGCAATCTTTTTTTTAAGATAGGATTGCTTGGTACTATTTTTGTATGAGATATGTAATGATGTAGACCAGGGGTGATTCTAGGATTTGACTGTTGGGGGGGGGGGCTTTCAGTCTGAATAAAAAAACAGATTCCACCCCCTCCCCTTCTGAATCCCCCAAAATTTGCCTACCGGGGATCCCCAAGGATAAAATGTGTATGAAAATATGGGCCAAAATGCTAAATGGAGTTTCAATAATAATTTGTCAGGGGCGGGGCTGAGGAAAAAAATAGGCTGGCTAAAGTGCCCCTAAGTAGGGTCTAGAATCCCCTAAGACATTGGCATCCAGTGTAATTCTATAGAAAACAGAGAACTGAATAAAAAAAAAGTCTCTTGGTATGCAGGCAGAAAAGGATGGCGGTTTGCTTAGACTCCAAGGGCCTCCACGCGACACCTGAGCTGCATGTCATGCTGTAACTGCTGTCTAGTTGTGAAATATTCTTTTTTTGGAATGCTGGTTTTTATTGAATATGGATGAAGCAAATAAAGACAAACGAGAGGAGAGCCAGACGTTCTGGGATCTGCTTCTTCTGCTCATTGTATTCACATCATGTTCACCTTCGCCGTCCTACTGAAGGTCATCGGGACTTTTTCCCTTTACCGTGTTCTAATTTTCCGTGGCCCAGTAAATCCTGCAATGCTTTGTTCTGCAGAGGTTACGGTTTAGTTTGTGTCCATTCACTACTCTAGTGCTAGACCTCTGTTCTGCTGATATAATTCATAAAAAGTCTTGTGTCATTTGGCAAATCAGGGCTTACGTTCCTGCTCACAACACTGCTTGAGCTCCTTTTAAAAAATCCCACTGAAAGCTAATGGTACTGTTTTAGGAGAAGGTCACCAATCATTTAAAAATCATGAAGCATTATCTTTGCCCACATTGTGCTTTCTTGGCCCACCTCATCGGGTCATGCGCTTCTTGTCCATTTCCAGTCCACTGAGAAGAAGTCACTCTCAACCATGAATGCTACGAGTAAATGCAAACATTAGTCTCCCTGCAATTGCAAGTCTATAGCTACTTGCATTTTAATGTATCTTTTTTTACTGGGCTAATACTTAAATTACATTATGTAAGTGACGTATAGCAGCCTCATTCTAACGCTGTGGTACTGATGCCCATGTAGGCCTTGGGAGCCTAACAATGATATTTGGGTTTTGTGGTACTAGAACTGTGATTTGTAGCCAACTCTTAAGAGCTCTTAATAGTGTGGTGCTTTTGCAGTAATGAATAAAATTAATACTCTGCTTTAAGTATTGTGTGGCTTTGAGAAATATCATGTATTATGGGATCCAGATAATTAAATGTATTAACTTAACTTGAACGCAGTCCTTTCAGATAACTCTATAACCCTTTAGATTTATGAAATGTATAAAAAAATTGGGTTGTATGATAGAAACATTTTAAATATCGGAAGGTGATCTTTTGGAGCCCAGGAATTATGCACAGGAGGCCTGGTATTTCCAGAGGTTTAAGGGTTATTTTTATTTATTTTTTGCAATGTATTGCTCAATATTGTCTCTCTGGAATCCAAAATATTTCCATGCAGTGGAAGGTTGATATCTATTAGCAACCATTTCATGTTTATTTTTCTCCATTTTTGTTCAATTTCTCACAAATGCACCACACTGTCTATGAGTGAGGCCAACTGCAAAGATGAAAATGATCATGATTGGTTTGAAGAGCACTTGCAGAGTTTATAGAAAAGCAGCAATTTTTCACAGTGATTTTTAACATATACTAGATAATCTTGAAAATGAATAATCAGTAAAATTTAAAAAGTTGCTAAGTTTTGTTTCCTATGACAGAGTAAATATTTTAGCAAGATTTATTGATGATTCAGCAAATCTTATCATGAGGACCCCCAACACCCATCCACCCACCCACTCTGCGAATTTTATCTTCAACATTACAAAAAGGTGGAGCTGTATTAAAAAATAATATAGTAGCAGAAGCAAAAAATAGCAACAGTACAATACTGTTGGTATGCAAGAGAATCATGAAATGCTGTGGCTACAGTAAAACCTATGCAGCCCTTAACACTTCTGACCCTGTAGGTAATCTGTGTGTTAATTGAACTTGTTGGTGAACCTAGCTACTGAGGGAACTAACTGTTTTATTTACTTTGGAAGATGGATAAACGTACCTAATTAACAGTAAAAGCAGATCTTCAGAAGAACTGACACGTAGTGATTCATTAATTTTCTCACCCTGGATTTTTTTTTTCCTTACTAATACACTTAGCGATTATGCTGTATTTGCATTTAATACCTTTCCCATTATATTTAATACTTTTCCTCCCCTGGTTTGAGGAAGGATTTTGATTAACTTAAATTTAGAAATTAATCTATTTCTAATCTAGTTGTGTCGAAATTGACCTGCGATTAAATGAAAAATTGCACTCAACCAATAAAACTGCAGAAAAAATGTACAAATAACTTAGTCTTTCGCACTAAAAATTATATTGGCTTTGTATTGCACCTTGAAGTATAACTGCTAATTCTTCGAATCCTTCATAAACATGCATCGATTCAAAAGTAACACCTTACTTCACCACAAGCAAATTAGCCCCTAATGCTAAAACAACATATAAACACTATACTAGCCGTTCTCATAACTATGCTCATGTCATTCGTCAGTTGTTTTAATGTAAATGCATGCAAAACTCCGGCAGTTGACATAAACTGTGTTTTCTACACTAAAATACTCCGAGCAGACGGCGAGCAGCGGTGCACAAGCTTCTTGCCACACACCATACTTTAGCGAGGATTTCACTTGGCTGTCCAAGCAGGCCATAAATCACCTTCTCATAAGAACGTAAGAAATTTAGGAATGAGAGGAGGCCACTCGGCCCATCATGCATTGCAGCATTGTCCTGTTAGTTAAGCAACAGGCTATGAAATTTAGCAAGCTGCTTAGTTATCTCCACTGAGCTCTTATGAACTAACAACTGTTCTTTCTAATATTCTTGGAAGAGCCACATATAAGGAGGCAAAGATTGACATTTGTCCTGGGAAAGCATTTACTCTTAACTGGAATAAATTACCACAAGATTCACAGGACACTTGAAAACGTTTTACTATGAATATTATTATGAATTTTGGAGTGAAAGGTAATCCTAGGGTAAAGGTTGGAAATTAAGTTTTTACTGTTTACTTTTTCTATTATGTTTGTATTGTGGTAATTAATTGTAAGAAACCTATTGTTGACTCACATTTCTGACAAACGATCTTTGAAAATAGAAGGATGACCATGAGAAGGGTGCTGCAGACTCATCGAGGAATCTAGAATCAACTCCACGAAGCTGAAGGGTATGTTTCTTTATCCCCTTGCCACCATTGATTAGATGTCTGAGTCTGAAATTTCAGGTCTATACCGTGTGACTTACAGGAAAGAAAAAAACTATTTTTTGCCTGGTAAAAATTTCTAAGACAACTCAGAAAACATGACTTAAAATTGTTCATCTGACCCTCAGCGGCAAAAGCTGCCGGAAGGCATATAAAGAAGGATGATACTTCCATCCATCCATCCATTTTCCAACTCGCTTATCCTGTTCAGGGTCGCGGGGGGTCCGGAGCCTATCCCGGAAGCTAC
>JAODKL010000037.1:8493007-8521285 GCA_026780765.1 Petrocephalus schoutedeni
GGGGGTGGGGGGGGTTGGGGCAGCTCAGCTTTTTTTTCTGCTGATGCCGAGTCATTTGTGGGACGCCTTCGAGGTCTCTAACTTCGGTAAGGAGCAGTGCCGGTATCCTTTCTTAAAGACAATGTTCTACACTGTGCCAACTGCAAACTGAGAAGTGGATGTGTGTGTGAGAGAGAGAGAAGGAGGCAGGAATGACAGTGAGGAGACTAAGGGAGAGTTTCGGACCAGCATCCGATGCCCGGCAAGCATCGGGACCTCAGAAGGCTCCCCCCGCTTCCCGCGACTGCCCTCTCAACTCAATCTCCTGCCCCCCTCCTTCAATGACTTCTGCCTCACCCCCCCCCCTCCCCCCCCCGCCCGCCACTCCGATTGCAGGCTGGGGGACACACAGTGCTCTCCAGGCTGCTTTCCTAATTGCTTTTCTCATACCTCTTTATTTCCAAATCGCACGTTCCTTTTGTTTAATTTCACGTCCATCCCTTCTCTGGGCGAGCATAGCCACTGCGTGTTTTCACTCCGAGCGCGTCCCTGAAGCCACATGGGATGCTCACCAGCCACCGTGTCCTTCGTTTTTGCCTGGATCTTTCCTTGTCCCAAAAACCCGTAGCACTTTCCTCATGCCTCTGTCTCATTTAAGCTCCGCCGCACCTCCTCAAAATAAGCTTTCCTGAGTGCTGTAGCCTATAATAATCCATCCACATGTCCATGTTCCCAGAGGTCTTTCTGGATCGCCATCTCTTACACCGCCTCCCTTAGCCTCCCCCCATGCCCTGCCCCAACTCACCACATACAGTAGATTACATTACAGGAAATACTGGCTGGTAATTTACATGCAGAACCCCCCCCCCCCCAACAAAGATGGGATGGTATTTCTCAAGGTCACGCTGTGCACGGTACATGGGGGTCTGTGGTAAGCAGGACGGATGCAGATGCACCTCGGCCCTCTGGACGGGTGGCACCATAAATCACTCCGCTCCACGGGGGATGTCACTTCACCGAAGGAGGGGGCAAATAAAACTGCCGCGGCAAACTGTCTTCCCGAATGTGCGTGCGGAGGTTATTGTAGGTGACGTGCGAGGCTCTGCAGGTAGGAGTACGCCAGGAGCGGCGGCCTTGTTAGCGCGCAATGGCCGCGTACAGTGGACTGTACCATTTCCATGCACACGGGGACGCACTGGCACGCAAATAACCAGTGTGCATATCCACATATATATCGTAAAAGGCACATATATATTATAGAAGGCATACACTCTAGATACACACACGCACACAGAGGTACTGGCAGGCTCACACAGGTAAGAGTAACACTGACATATTGTTATATAACACTGTAAAATATCCGTCAGTGACATAAATCAAGATTTATTAAGAATGTAGGGGGGCATCAGGACATTTTATAATTCCCTGAGATCCAAGGTCCAGATTTGTTGACTGGTTTCATTTTCTTTATATGCTTGTAACAGGAACCCTAAGGCTTAGTTGCGATGACCTTTAAAAAGTACTTATGTTTACTACCTCCTCTCAGACCACCACCCCCGCACCCCACCGCACCCTCTCAAGTAAATCTAGATGCCCATCGCCCTGAGAACGGAGAACCGGACACTTGGCCAGCTTGGAGGGGGTGCTGCGGGGTCAGGAATCCAAGCCCGGACACTTAATCTCGAGAAGACGGAAGGCATTAGAATTACTGAGTCAGGTGGTACTCGGCTTTGCCATTTCAAACAGGGTGAGTTTGTGCAACAGAGGGAGATATTTGCGGTAAAACACTCCCTCCTCCTCACACACGCACACACACATGCAGACACTCAAACTGCACCCAAGGCATGCTTGCCTGTAAGTTTTTTATATTAACAGAGGGCATATTAACAAAGCAGCCACAGGACTGTGTGCAAAGATATGATTGCAAACACGTGAACTTTCCCTGTCCTTTGATGAGTATATCGACACGTGTCAGACCTCCCCTACTTCTCTGGGCTGACGTCTCCCCAGCTGCAGCCTGCATTGCAGGAACCCTCTGATTTAAAACCTTCTTAGCACAAAAAGTGCCTGCGTTTGCAATCGCCCTGAACTCAGCAACGAATGGGAAAGGGGGGTTGGGTGATCAGAGCTACGGAGAGAGAGAGAGAGAGAGAGAGAGAGAGAGAGAGGGAGGGGGGGAGCGATTGAGAGAGGGAGAGATCGTGGCATCAAGCCAGGAAAGAGAGAGAGGGAAAGTTGAGCGAGGGCCAGCCGTCACTGGGAAGGGATTGAGGCAGAAAGGCGCACGGGAGATCCAGAGACGGGAGCCGGTACCGGCACGGGAGGAGAGCCGGAACGCAGCCCGCCGCGCCGAGCTGCCGCAGTCCCAGAGAGCGAGCGCACACCCAGATGCGAGCGCAGCCACCCGGCCCCTCCTCCAGCCCCCCTCCTCTCCGCCTGTCCTCCCTGTCTCTGCCGCAGCAGCTCACCAGCGCCGACTGCACCCTGCCCGTCACCTCCCTCCTCGGGCTCCTCTTCCGTCCGCTCCCCCCCTCCCCTGCCCGTCGCCCCCTCCAGCGCCTCCCCCCCCACCGTAAACTCACGCGGGGGGCCAGCCTGAACGATCCTCCCCCCCCAGACCGGATCCCTCGCCCCAGCCTCACCTTTCTGGATGCCAGCGATATATCTGCTCTCCTCCTCACGTGGTCTGGGAGCTGCCTGTTCTGTCGCCGGCACACGAGGGTGATCATCAGGAGCCGCTGGGCGCCCGGAGCCCCCCGCTCAGGTTCCCCGGCTCTCCTTCACCTGCATTCTTTTTTAGCTGTTCACTCCTGACTGAGGTCTTCATAGAATTCCTCCGCCGGCGTCACACTCTGTTCCTCACTCCTCGCTCCTTCTCTTCACCCCTTTGCCTCCAAGTGACCAGCAGTGGCAAGAAGAATCCAACCCACCCCTCCTCCCCGGCCAAGGGAGCGATTTTGTGTTAATTTGTCTTCCCGCACGCCAACGCCAACTCTTCACCCTGCCCGGTCCCAGAAACATCCCTGGGAAGAGTCTCCGAGGCACCGGGGCAGACCGAAAGCTCTGCACGTGCCAGTATGGATTCCTGGAAGAGAAGTGGTTCAGCCCTGTGCCGGTACGCCCGACTCGGTGGCAGGTTTCACGCCAGCCTGCTCCTCGCTGTCTTCGTCGGTGAGTACCCCGGGGACTCCGGCTATCCGTCGCCTTCCTCCCTTGCTCCCCCTTTGCCCTCTGCTACCATTTGGCGCCTCACGCATTCGTCTCTGGGGCCGCGGCCAAAGCGGCTCCAGCGTTTTTGCGAACCTTGCACAAACTGGCGAGAGAGGTGGGCCGGGTTGCACCTTTAACTACTTGTTGCACGGGGATGTTTTTTTGGCAGGTCGGTGGACGGGGAAATGCTGATGCAGTCCCTCTGCTGGTTTGCTCGGTGGCGTCTCGCCCATTTCGCAGTGCACGGCCGGGGCAGATGCAGGAGAGCGATTTTTGCACTTGCACGCAATGTTCTTTCCAACTCTGTCGGAAAGAATGTCACACGAGATGAAAATCAAAATAAACACAAAGCTGAAATTTACATAGAGTTGGTCCTCCTGATGGGGGGACTAGGTTTGTATCTGCCTTTGGAGTCCATTTTCAGGGTTGTAGTGGCTGCCATTAGACATTTATATATAGGAAAGGTGTTGAGGACGCAGTCAAGGCAGAGCGTTGTGTATCTCAGAGGGCGTGTGATGAGGGGGAGGTCGATGTGACACTTTGTCTCCTGGCACTTTCTGTCAGCCAGGAGAATTCTACTGGGTAGAAAGTTACTCGCAGCTAGAATGGCAATACACAGTCCCATATCACGCAATGCTGCTGAAGATTCTGGACCTTCTGTTTCTATGCTTGTTTTATCGCGTGTCAGTGGGGCATGATGGTGCAAATGTACAGAGAGGTTTGCTGTTCGGAGCAGGCAGAAAATTGGTGCGACTTAGAGCCGTTCCCATTCTAGCCTAAAATCACGCAGTATAGATACTGCAATCTTCTTGGGAGGAACCGTTTTCTGACACAGTGCTGTATGTAGCGGGGATTCTGATGATATCTGCAGGATGTTATGTTTGTACTTGCTTAGTAAAGTTAACTAGGTTACTTTACTAGTGTTCGGTGCTGCAGTGGTGTTTATGCTTCTGGACCTCTTGCTAACCCAAGCGTTTTAACCCAAGCGTTTTAACACAAGCTCTCAACAAAAACAACTGGTTGATATGTTAGATATAATACAATAATACAATAAATTATGCAATACATATATTTACATGGCATTATTAATTTGTAATAAATAATGAGATAATTTGCATAATAATCACCCACATTAGAATAAAGTGGAATGTTATTCCTGTATAGTAGCAGAATACTTTTATTTCACTGAATGCAATGCAGGATAGAAGTTCTCGATTCCTCATTTCACGCCAGAAGGTCGAAGTGGCAATGTGGGACTTTCTGCCTTGATAAACACAGAACAGTCCCTTAACGCGGTTGGGGCATTTTGCCGCAGAGGTGCACCACTAATGTCACAGTTAAAGTCAGCCTGTGAACTTCCTGCTGTGCCCCATCAGTTGTGTGAATACACGTCCTAAAAAAGCAGAGGACTGTGTTCCCATCTGGAAAAAGGGGTGCATGAAACATCCGTCTCTGCAGTCTGTGTAAAACAGAAAAAGCAGCAGTACCAAATGAGGGCCCGGTTTGCGCCCATGACATGCGAATGCTGCTGGCAAGATGAAACAGCAGGTTTCGGGCCAGTCTCCCCCCCCCCCGATGAGCAGAGGTGTCGCGGCGTAAACATCTGATTAGAGAGGAAACGGTGGCTTGGTGACACAGCTGTCCAGGCAAAGTGTGGCTGTACTTCGAAAATATTACTAGTAAACAAAGACATAAAACCAAATTGCATTTCTCAGGGGGCTATTTTAGAGAGAACACCGGACAAATAAACCTACGAAAAACTTTTAGATACTTGGCTCCTGTTTGATACGCAGTTGGTGCCAAAATGTATTCTTGGCTGTTGGCCTCCTAATCAGAGTCAGTCTCCTCCTTTGGGACACAAGCTATATAAGTAAACTTTCCACATGCTCCTCCATATATAATAAACATCAACGTACATAATAATCTGTCTGTACCTCTTCTATAACTGCGCATCCAGTCACACTGAGCAGGGAGCCAATTCCAGGAAGTACATGGCTCAATCCATCGCAGAGCATATAAATCATTATGTATGCAAAATAAACACATATATACATAATTATGTATACATCAAATATATGAATACAGAGAAGAACAGGCTTTGATTATCTACAAAGGCATGATACTAATTCTGTATTCATAATAAGGTTTGCGGAGTGAATGTAGAGAGGGGATTTTCAACATTTCCAAAATTAGTGACCCTCAAATGAAGAGCGACTGGAGACCTCATAGTTAAGAATTCGCATGAATCTTTATGGTGCTGAGTAAACAGGATGATTATTAACCACTACAGACCAAAGCCCTTATCCCACTCTTTAAAGAGCCATGTTGGTCATATCGGTGCTGCCATTGGAACCTGATTCCACGGGATGGCAACATTCTAACATTTCTGCTCCTCAATCGAACAATTATGTATGTAATAAAATAAATGAGTAATAAACGTTAATGGCCCAGTTGCTGGCTATTTGCCAGTATAACCTACTAGTACCTGGGGAAAATGGATACCCCCTATTCACTTTTCCAGGGCACTCCTTTATTAAATCCGGGTCTAGGGCATCTCCAAAGCCCAGCAGACTAGCACAGCCGTCGGAGGAGGACGTCTCCCGTACCCTCGAGTCGTCGCTGGGAACGTCCAATCAGAAAAGCGGAAACCCGCAGATACAGGCTAAAGCGTGGGGGCCAGGATGCGCAGCTGGGTCGATGCCTCGCTTAACATCCGCGTCGGGCCTGATCTCAAGCTCCTCAAGCAAGTGTGATTCGGGCGGGAGGGGGAGGGGGGGGGGGTCAGGGATGAATTCCGAAATGCTGTCCTTCGTCTGCTGGGAGGCGAGGCTTGCCCTTAAGCCCACTCGTCACAGCGCATCTGCGGCGTTATGGTGCAGCGATGGCGTCGAATGGAATATTTTAGCGGCCCTATATGCCAGACGATAATATATTCAAAATATGGGGTCACGGAGGCGTCGCCACCTTGATGTGTGATTCAGGCAAAGATGCTAATCTGCGAAAGTGTGACACTTGCCGCTTCCTATTCGCTGCATCATCCCTGTGAATGATTATTCGTTTGTAGGCTCTGATACACAGTGTATTAGGTTTCTGAAAATAAAGCTATATTAGCATTCGTCAGTTCGATAATGATATAGCGGTGGCTTGTATTTATACAGGGGGAATAGAAAGCATTCATGCATTCCTTGTATTCCCGGTTCTCCCAGCCTGCATGGCTCCCTGTTTACCAGCCTGTCCATCGCCACGTTTGTAGGTAGACGACTCTGCATCCCACTGCGGCCTGTGCTGCAGAGCTTAACCCAAGATTAGCGCTGAGCTGCTAGCACTGGTCAGAGACACTCAGGTTATGCTGGTTTGAGTCTCCCCATACCTCTGTACCCCCCCCCCCCTCTCTTTCTCTCTCCCCCCCATCTATCTTAATGGAAGCGAGCGAGAAAAATGAATGGAGACTGCCTTGGAGGGTGAAACTACACATATTATTCTACCGGCCAAGCGGTTGCTTGAATAAATGAAAAACCACTTCAGTGAAAGTGACTGGCTATGTATGAAAGGCTACTTCCCCAGTCACACCACACACACACTGAATTCTGGAATGAACAAAGCTCCACTCAAACTATACACAAACCTCCGTCTTTAATTTTGCAACCTCGAAGCGTGCTAGCTCCCGGTCTCCTCTCATACATTGTGGTAACTTCCGTATCATCAAAGACTGACATGTTTACTCCCCTTAACCAAGGGCAGCTTAATGGGAAAAATGGAGCAATTAAACTCATAAAATCTGGCCGATCGACTGCCCAGATCGTAAATTTTAGCAAAAGCAACATCCCGAATAGCAAGTATTACTGCCGTTGACGTCGCGTCATTTTTAATACTCTCAGCTCCAAATAATAGCTCAGGTGGCCCACTTAGGGGGCCTCCTAGCCAGGTTAGCCTAGGGCCAGAGATCTTAGTCTGCCCCTGCGTATAACATCCCCCTAATGTTGCCGCTGTATGATTTTTATGGTCTGGCTATATTATCACAGCTCCAGGTACAAAGAGATACAGGAGTAAGAGATTTCTAAATAGAAGAGGGACTCAAAGGTGCTGTAACCTGCATAGTACATAGAGACTTATTGGAGTAAATAGGCCATGTTAAACTCCCACTACAGCCTCTGCCTGATGTAACGTGGTGCATAGCCTGGCAATACTGTGCTGGTATGACATATGTGCATAAGACACTCACATGGAAAAGGGTCTGTGAATTGATGGGGCGCCGATGCAAGCGAAAGACTTATACGGATGGCTCTCTGATTATCATTCCAACTTTCAGGCCCACAGATCCATATTGCAGCTTTGAAACATCCTCTGATTGTATCAGTGGTGCACAACTTTAGCGATCTTCAGAGGAAGTGAATGATAAAACCAACTGAAGGCAAACTCATGAGGTGTCACAGAAACCTACACTCAACCACCTGGTGTGCAGACTATGTGGGCTCAATAACTGCAATAAACAAAAATGCCTGAACGTCTTCAGACAGGTATTGTGGAGGCAGCACAGGTGAACTCTAGTTAAAGAACTGAATGCAGGAGGATTACGGGTAATGTGGCCTTTTGCGGTAGGACTGTTTATGCCTCGTCAGATGGCAGAGTCCTCTCCAGGCCTGAACTGAAGAGAAAGCACAGAAAAAGACCCCAGAGGATTTGGAAACAGGTTGGAAACAGTATATCATCACTGCTGATGTGTATACTCACTGTGGCCTGTTTGTATGGACTACAGCACATCCCCAACCTGGGCTGACCTACATGAACTCGGGCTGAGCTACATCTTAGGTATCATCATGTTTGACTTCTTTGTAATGCCAGTGATTCTATATAATTTACGCAGCTGCACGGCAGCAACACTGCCCGTTGTGAGGGGGTGTAAACTTTTCGGTACTTGATGAAAATCACATCCAGTCCCTGCACCGTTGGAGCTGAGGGGGAGCAAAAATGTGGAGTGCCTGGCTGGGAGCTGGGAGGGAGCAAAAACATGGACTGTCTAGGGGTCCCTGAGGACGGGGCTGAGAAACACCACATTAAGAAGTAGCCAGAACAGTGGTAAATATAAGATGTTACACCTGTCTTTACTTAATAGATGCTTTTATTTCACTAGAATTTTCCATACTTATTGCACTTTTAAGCAAATACCATAATCCAGCATGCTTGTACTGTATACAGAATTATACATTAGCATTATATGGGGTACAGAATTAACTGGTCTTTATAATCTAATTGAAAGTGCATTTGGGTCTCAATGGCTGTCATAGGGGGAGGTTAAGGAATATTGCATTAATTTTGGTGCCTCAGTGCAGGTTGATGTCAATGTGGCTCCCCAGGCAAGTTGCACTGATGCCCTCATGCCCCCCCCCCCCAGCTGCAAAATTCACTTTGTCTCAGACAGCATGTGAGGTGGTGGGGGGGTCAGTGTCCCCTCAGGAAATGCCCCCCTCGGCGATTAATTGTCTTGCCCTTGCCAGTATCCACCCAAGCCAGACCCCAAGATGGAGTCAGTCGACCATGCTGTCAGAGAGAAGAGTACAGCCCTGGTACAGTCTTGTTCCCCAAGGTACAAAGAACATTAATGTACCCCCAATGGTACAAAAACGTTCCTCAGAGTTCATTTCTGTACCTTAATATAGACTAAAGGCACCTTTCTCTACAATTGGCAGACCCTTGAAAGTACAGCCCCAGTGACAAGTAATGGTACCTCAAAGGTACAAATCAGTACCGCTTTCTGACAGTATATTGTGTATGGGACTAATTTGCACACTTTATTAGTACTGTAATGGGATTGCGGTTGTCTCTACGTTGGCGCTATTCTGGTTTTAGCGTGACACACACTAATTACATTTGGTGCGACCCAGGCTGGCATGTGCTGGAATGCTTTGGTGCATTAGGGTCATTTGTGATGTCACTGTAAATACTTAAACAATTCAGGAGATCTGGGTTTGCAGCTATCTAGTCACGGGCCAGATGCACTGTGGGAAAAAGCCATAGATGCAGGGGGATGGAGCGCTGCAGTGTCCTGTTGTTTTTAGACACACCATTAAAAGGCTCCATCCAATGAAATCGCTTCGTCAAGGTCTCAGTCTGTCTGCAGAAGCTCCGGAGTGACGCGTCAGCTGGACAGGAAGTCCTGCTGTCAGCACTTATGTCCCACGAGAGTGGGGGGTGGGGGAGGTGGAGTGGACAGGGAAGAAAAAGGCAGAGCTTGATTGGCAGCTGGCACAAAGTAGGTGGGCCTTGGGAAGTGGGAGAAATAACCAATCAGGTGCCGGAGGAGAAGGCAGTGATATGGAGAAAAAGGTGGTGTGGAAGGGGTGAAGGAGTACAGAGGAAAGTGAGTGAGAGCTATACACCATTCAGCCTGACGCATATGCTGTAGATGTAGCTGTGAAACAAAATGTATGTGAGACTTCTGAAGTTGCAACCTCTTGGATAGGGCTACATGCTAAGTGCTAAATGTCTTGCTCTAAATGCAAGCAGTTACCTCACCGTATCGGTGAGTCAGCCCCACCTTCTATATGTTCAAGTGGTATGGATTTCCTTTACTACCTCATGGATGGAGTTTATCAGCAGTAAATCCTGGTAGGACTGGATAGACTGGTTTGAGGGACAGGGGGTCTGTCAGTGTTGCTATTTAGCCTGTATACCTCATAGCCAGGAATGAAGACTGTTAAAGCATGAATTTTTCTATATATTGCCTCACAGAGCAGGGCCAAGGAACACAAAGTTGCATTGCATTCGGGAAAAAAAAAACTCATTCTAAAAAGCTTCAGCCAGGCTCATCCAGAGACAGGCAATAAATAGTGATATAGCGAAATAATTTAGTGCTCTGAGATGGCATTCCATCTTACCCTCACCACAAAAAAGACTGAGAATATGAGGCCATGCTTTAAACAAGCCCCTGCTTTTGTAATCGTGTGGGGTCTTTAATTAAGGCTGCAGAAAGCTTAACATCGCACCCCCGCAGCCCCCCAGGGGAAGCCTGGCCCGCTCGTAGTGGGGATGGGCTTAGAAGCCCACGGATGCCCTTGGACGCACAAGGACCTCGCGGGCAGTAAACTGTTTCATCTGCAGTTAAGCACACCCTGTGCAGTGAGTTTCAGCAGGCAGCGGGTTGGGGCGGGGGTGGCCTGTTGGTCAAGATCCATGGCAGGGTGGGACAGACCACAGAACAGGGCAGATTGCAGGCCAGCTAGAAAAAAAGATAAAGGAAAGAGCCAAAATAGTACAGAAAAATGAGGGATGTAAGGATCACTTCCTAATCTGGTGACGGAATGGGGAGGTGGAGGTGGTGTGGGGGTCTGGGCGTGTGCACGAGGGAGTGGGGAGGTGGGGGTCTGCGTGAGGGAGTGGGGAGGTGGAGGTGGTGTGGGGGTCTGGGCGTGTGCACGAGGGAGTGGGGAGGTGGAGGTGGTGTGGGGGTCTGTGCGAGGGAGTGGGGAGGTGGAGGTGGTGTGGGGGTCTGCGCGAGGGAGTGGGGAGGTGGAGGTGGTGTGGGGGTCTGGGCGTGTGCGTGAGGGAGTGACTGGTGCCTCCTTTCTGCCGCATCTCCGTGCCGCATTGTGAATGGGAAGAGAGAGGGAGGCGGTGAAACAGGGAAAAGAATCAGCAGAGCGCTGCAGAGTGCCTGGCGGTGGGCAGGGAGGGGGGACGGAGCGTACGTACACCTCCGGGGGGACAGGGGGCGACGGTGACATTACTGTCCTCCAAAATCTGCCGTAACAAACCTGCTATTCGCTTCCTTTCAAAGCCACCTGCTTTGGCATAAAGATCTGTGCCATTGGCTGGAGCAAATAAGGTGCTGGCATTATAATGACAGCCTGCAAGCTGCAGCAACAAAAAGCACAGCTTGCAAATACAGCAAATGTGTTGCCTGTCTAGTGGTAATTGGTGCTAGAGAATGTTGACATATGCTAAGCTACCACTTAAGCAGTGGCCCCTCCCCTAAGGCACATCTATACTAGTTCCTGTTTCCTGCGAGACTGTGGCTAGTGTGAAGTCGGCCTGTTTAGGGTTTGCTCTCTACCTCAGGTCCCTGTCAGTGATGACATAATCTGCATTCTTTACTACCACTACTTTACTAAACCTATGACAGTTTAATGTGTGACTTAAGTGCTTTTAGTTCACTATCAATTTTACAGATAGAAGTGCCACAGTTTTGGTTGCAGTGTATTCAGTGCACTTGATGTGACAATCAGTTAAAGCTGCTTTTTAAGCATAGAGAGATATAATGTCCTATCTGTTTACACACCATTGAATATAGGAAAGTCTTGGCAATCTGATTAATATGATTGCATTTTAAATTCCAAATTTTAATAATAAAAGCCTTTCAAATTTGTTTAGATTCCATTTTGAATATTCTGCAGAGGATTTCTACAGTCTAATCTGCGTATTATTAAGTTCATGACACACATTATAATTCAATACTTTGAAACATATTTGGATTTTCCAGACACGGAGACACATACACAGGAAGTAATTAATAGCATGGAGATGTCATGAATGTATTTAAAGCAAAACTGATATAATGTGGTGGAAATGGCTTGTATGATGTGGATGTCTCAGTTTTAACCAGTACTGGGCCATTTTAGAATTATCATTATCATCCATAATTACTTTAGCTCTTCTAATCTGTCCATCACATACCCACTTACCCCAGCTGGGGCGCCTCAGAGCCTGACACAGACAGCTTTGGGCACAAGGCATAGGCGTACCCTGGACAGTATGCTAGTCCACCCCCAGGAGCTCGGGCGCCAGTGGCAATTTAGAGATTCCGCTTTGGTGAAATGCATGTCTTCAAACTGCAGGAGAAAAACTGCACACACAAACACACACCCATGTACCTATCTAAATGGGGAACTTCCATTCATTTCTATGGGGAAAAACCCTACCCAGCCCTAACCTTAAACATAAGTAACCACCACAAATACAGGACTTTTGGCATTTTTAATTTTTTGATTGCATTCACACATTTTTGTAAAACTGAGGTTATCCAAATGGGGACCTGAAAAAAGCTGCAGCTTTCACCAGAGTCTGGGGACACTTTAGTCCCCAAATGTGATCTTTGCAAACCAACTTAAGGAAGTTATAAAATTATAACAAAAATAATAAAACAAAAAAAAATACATTTATATAATAATAACAGGCTTGAAATCAAGGCTTGGAACAAAGTAAGTCAGTAGCACTTAAAACCGTTAAAGAATCATGTATATATTTAAAGTTGTAAATTGCCTCTGAATGCAATAAAATGCTGCTTTTTCATGCATTCTGTCCCGTTAATTAAACATAAAGAAAATGTATTTCTCAGTGAAATCCACTCAGTAGCCACTTTATCAGGTACACTAGCTAGTACCAGGTAGATCCAACTTTTGCCTCCGAAGGTGGACAGGTTCCGTGCCTATAGAATCCACTCTGCACACCACTGGTGTGCTGAGCTGTTATTTGGGTACTTCCTGCTCCTATGGCCTTCCTAGCTTTAACGAGTCTGGCCTTTCCCTTTGACTTCTGTCATTAACAAGGTAACTTTGCCCACAGCCCTGCCATTGGCTGGATTTTTTTAAGCACAGTACTCATTTGTTTATCATTCTCGGAAAATTCTAGGCATTACAGTGTGTGAAAATCCCAGGAGGGTGGCTGGCTCTGAGATGCTGGGAACCACTACTCCTGGCACCAACAATCATACCACATTCTAAATCACTTAGCTGTTGCATCTATTCTTAATGCTTAACCAAACGGTAACTGGGCCTCTTGGCCCCATTTGGGTGCCGCGTTTATTTAGTTATAGCCACATGATGTTTGGAGAACCATTCTGTACCCAATAAAGTCACCATTGCGACTAAGATCTATATTTAGAAATGAATTGACCTTAATTTTAAGCATTTCATATGAATATCTTTGATTTCTGCTGCTGTTGATCCAACATACTATAGTGTCCATATGTTTAACGAAATCATTTCAATTTATCAAATGATTATTTAAGTATTAGAATTGCAAAAAAAACACATAGCTGCATTATGTTGTCAGTGTTATTTGTGAGCATGATTGCTGTTGATTATTATGACACACTATACTTTCTGCTCTACGGAACCCCGTCTGTTGTTCCCTTCCTGTCTTGCCGTAGTAGTTGTTCTGCGGAGGTCTGCATTCATCTTGTGCCTCCTTTTTAGATGGACGTGGTTGAATCAGCAGAAATGTCAGACCTGGCTGAGGCCACATTCTGTAGATCCCATTAACACGCACGCCAACGGAACTTTGCCGGTGCATAGTGTGTGTCATTACTTAAGGAATTCCTTATAATACTCACTCCGAATTAAAAATGTATAACCTCATATAAATTGTATGAAATACTTCTGTGAAAGCGAATTAAGCGCAGATGATGTGTCTTTGTGTTTATTATTGTTTTTGCTCCGTCACTACCCCCCCCCCCCCTCCCCGTCCTAGAGGAGGAGCCCCGGAATCCGGGGTTGAGTGTTTGAATCCTGCCCACAGTATTTTTTGTGGAGTATGAAGGTCCTCTTTGTGCTAAGGGGTTAAGGTCCTTCAAGGTGCTAAGGTCCTTCAGTTCTGACATACAGTTTGCTGATTTTGTGTCTGTGTAGTGAGGGTTTGCATGCATGAACCCAGTTATTGGGCATGCCCTTCAGGGTACACCCAGGCTGTTGCCCCCCCGACCCCAGCGACCCTTATAATAAACAGTTGGAGTTGGATACATGGACGTCCCCCTCTCGTCTCATCATGCCTCTTGGTCCTGAGTGGTCATGTGACTATCCCTCTAACTCCATCTATTTTCTGTCCCTGCTTGTCCTACTCAGGGTCATAGGGATACGGAACTTATCCCAGAAGCTACGAGATGGGGTGCCAACCCATCGCAGGGCACACACACACACACCATGCAATAAATAACTCACCTCTTAGTATTATTTTAGACTGGGGGGTTGGCGACCAGAGCACCTAGATAACAGAGGAAGAACACACAAACACCATCCATGCACAACCGAGGGCAGAGGCTTGAACCCCAGTCCCAGAGGTGTGAAACAATAGTGCTAACCACTGTTCTGCCCCCCGGCATGAGACTAAGCAGCTCCCTATTCCATCCTGCCCAGATTAAAATTAAAAACTGAAACGGGACACATGGACTGAGACAGCCTCGATGGTGGGGTGGAATGGAGGCAGGCCGTGGCGAAGATGCTCTGTGCAGGAGAGATTTATCCGGGGGTAACCTTGACTAAACTGTTCACAGACTAAACTGTTGTGTGAAGAAAAATTTGGGAGGGACAAAAAAAAACTAGGGAGTTGAGCTAAAGAAGAAGTGGGGGCCAGAGAAACGGACTGGAAACGTGCTGTGGCTCAGCTAAAAAATCTGGGCCAATTCAGTCTGCGATTGCTGGAGTTTTCATTTTAATGAGGGAGGCTGGGCCGGCCCTAATTTGCTAATTGCCTCTGTTAATGAGCCGTCGCTATCTCTGAGCTGCAAATTGATTTGCCGTTCAGCACACTTTAGTGTGTGCCCTTAGACGCATGCCGTAATTGCCAGATTGTTCACGTTGCGTCCAAATTCGCCTCCGAAGTACAGAAAACAGGACAACTGGCTGGCCTCGCCCCGGTCCTGTTATAAACGCGGGTTTAAGAGGCGAGGATGCGGCAGTTTGCATTTGCGATTCCGCGGGACGAAAGCGCGTGCCGCCGTGGAGAGGGGAGCGCTGCGCCCACGACTCTCGATGGCGGTACCGACTGCAGCGATGCGCTGGAGCTTGTGCTGACATGTATGGGTGCCGAGCGCCGGCAGCTTCACCGCGACACGGGTCCGTGAAGATTAATTAGCTCTCCGTCTTATGCACACCCATTCTGTTTGCTGCTGTGGGGAGCTCTCCCGTTTATGAAGATAGAGCAGTAAGCAGCATACATACAATTCTTCCATACCACCCCCCCCTTCCCTACCCCCCCCCCCCCCCTCCCCACCCAATGACTTACTGCAGTGAGTGTATGTTGTAATGCAGATTTATCCAAACCAGCCATCACAGGAGAGACATTTTAAAACCAGCTATTAGGAGCAGGGTATGAATCAGTAGATCGATTATCTGCAGTGTGCATAGACAGTGAATACATGGCTTTATCAGCCTTTATGTGCCTTTACATGTTTTATTGATGTGTGAATTCTGCCAGTCATTCTTAGATTGTAGTTACAATGAGATTATTTAGGTTTTAATCTTAAAAGGCAATGGTTTGATATCACATCAGTGAGACAGTAAATTATGATGGGAACGGTAATGATAATCCAGGCCCTAGGTTTGCTTTGAAAACAATGGCAGTAGTCACCTGAGTCCTGTGGTATCACACCTGCCTAGCTGCTCGGTCAGATGCTGCTGTGTGTGTGTGTGTGTGTTTGTGATGTATATTTTACATTCTGAGGACCAAATTTCCCCATAATGTGATAAAGACCTGTTATTTTATCATTGTGAGAACTACTTTTTTGGTACCCACAAGGGGAAACTGAATTTTACAAAAATATGCGACTGCAATTGAAAAAGTAAAAATGCCAAAAGTCTTGTATTTGGGTTGGTTACTTATGGTTAAGGTTAGGGCTGGGTAGGGATTAAGGGTGTCATGACTGGGATTAAGGTTTTGCCCATAGAAATGAATGGGGGGTACCTGCAAAGATATTAATACAAACATACGTACGTGTGTGTGTGGAATTTGCACGTTCTTCCTGTTTTGTGTAGGTTTCTCCCAAGTAGACTGGTTTCCTGCCATAATCAAAAAACATGTGGTTAGGTATATTTATGGGCCTAAATTACCCAAGGTTATTGAGTGTGTTTATGTGCACTGAAATAGTCCTTTCCACGGTAACCATTACTGTGCCACCATGGGATGAGTGCCAGGGTGACATTGTCCCTGCACTGGATTACTGGATGTGGAAAATGAAAATGAATAGAGACATTATACCTTATCCAATACTGTGCCTACGAAACCTCAAAAGTAGGTTAATCAAACTGATGCCTTGAATATAGTTATTTAGCTACAGGATGTGCTTCTTCATTGGCCCAGTCAGTCAACAAAGTTCCATGATCTCCTAAATTAAAGTGCCAGCATCTTCTCCCAATTAGGTATTTATCTGGTAGAATTGATTTTAACAATAATAGTCTGAGTCCATGAGGAAATGCTAGTCAGAGCCTCAGTATTGATAATGTAAGAACTTGTCAATACTGTAATATGTTTTTGAATCAGAAATTGTATTATTAGTAAATTTCATTATTACATTAAGAATGGAAAAAGTGTTACATTATTGGTGACTCAAATCCACGGTTGACACAAAACGCAAACACAATATCCAGCCTGGAACCCATGACCTTTGGCGTGTGACAGGGTTACCCTTTGTTCTACATCGCCCTTCCGTTATATTTATATTATTGGTCATACTATTACTTAATTGTAGTAACAGTTGTAGTCGTAACATTCTGAGAACATCAGGGAAACTAGAAACGTTTCCATACCTTAATCATGAGGTTCAGTAAATGTTCCATGAATGAAAAATTGTTAGGGGGTAAAATTTAAGCTACTCTAAATTTAACTGTGAATGAAACAACTTCCCCATGCCACAGAAGAAAAACTGTATAGTATGTTAAAAAGCATTTATTTCGTAAAAATGTGTCAGTGAAACTTTATTATAAGATATTATGAATTCTTTACAAGTTCAATGAGTTAAGAGCTATCAGATATGTCAGTGAGTAATTCTTTTAACTTCACTGAAATCTAATACACTAAAACAACTAAATAGCAATAAAAGTATTGTTATGGGAATTTCAATTTACATTTGCATTAGATAAAAAGTAATTGCTAGACAAGAGATCTTCTCTAAATGGACCTATGGCTAAAAACAGAAATTCGAAGCATTCGAATGAAAAAACATGCCGTGAAAAGAGCTGTTATTTTTATGATACTGTTTTTATCAGCATGAAATGTCTCATAGTCGTCCAGCATACCCTCCATCTATTTATGTAAGCACTAATTTAACCAGAACTGGGGTCCTGTCTGATTGTGGGGGCCGATAAGAATCTAAAACCCTGAAGTGGTGGGAAATCACTGTGCAAACAGCCTTCCAGATTAACCATATGTGCATGTCATACATATATAACTGTGTCTATTTCTGTAGATAAGTATTTCAAAGAGAAAAAATACAAAAATACTGGAAAAACAAACACAATCAGACATATATATATATATATATATATATATATATATATATATATATATGCACAAACACGCTATATATTTTTATATATGACAGACATATTTATACATGTGTGTATGTGTTTATGATTACCCACACACACACACATATGTATATATCTGTTTTGCACTGTACGTATGTTCATATGCATATGATAAAATGCAACATCTATTAAGGAGACCGGCTGGTAAATTTGGTCTCTCCTGTCTCTGTAGTTTTGCCTCATGGAGAGCTCGGGTCCCCGTGTTTGATGGATCTGATTCACACCACTGCCTGTCAGTGTTTATCACATCCAAAAGCCTCAAAACCTTGCATTTCCCTGTAAAAGCTCAGGAGTTCGAATTGAGTTATATATGTGCTATATGTGTATTACATTGGCAAAGAGGGTTAGCTATTTGTTTCTTGATGGATGGGCAGTTCAGCTAGAGGAACTGAGCTGCTCTCCTCAAGCCACTTGATGAACTAAAATTGAACTCTATCATTGACAACTGGGGGGAGGGGCATCGAATCTGATTCCGACCCTTGTAGCTGTAAACATTACGTTGCTCAGTTCCTGTTTACTCCTCATAAACCAGCAGTCCCGGGCATGACTTACCGATGAGGAACCAGAGGGTTTAAAAATAGAGACGATGCCGGTTTTATGGCGAGAAATACCGGTGGCCCAGAGGTGGCACCGGTGGAAAAAAACACCCCATTTTTATCTCGCCCACTGCCTTACTCTCACGCCTTGAATAGTGCCATGAATGGCCATACGTCCAAGCTCATGAGCTCTGGTGTCAGCGAATCTATGTTTCTCCCACTGAACAGACCACCACAGAAGTCTTTCAGAATGACTCAGTGATGAGACAGCCAATCAAAGGGAAGCAGGGGTGTGGCTAAGAAGTCTTGGGCCCCCTAACAGAAGTTTGTCCTATGTTCCCATTCCCAGACTACTATTATAATTCAGGCTCCCTGTCCTTGTATGGGCCCAGCTCATCTTCATGACCATTCATATCCTCCCCTTCCATTTCCTTCCTCAATCTGAGTGTGCTATTTGACCTCAGTGACTTTTTTCCCTCTGCTCTTCTAGGGGTGTGGTATGCACAGGCACTGGAGGTATCTGTGGGTAAGGTGCACTATGTCGAGGCTGTCAATGGCAGCACAGTCCTCCTGCCCTGCACCTACAGCAGCTGCATCGGCATCAAGAACCTCTACTTCAACTGGCAATACAATGATAATGGCACCATGGAGAAGGTGAGCAATACCGTCTGACTACATAATGACCTGCATGGCAATTATTTAAGATAAATGTTAAGAGAACTTTTAAATGATCATAAATGAGCTTCAATTCTGGCAGAGAATAAACTGCATAGACTATATTTTGAGTCTGAGTAAGAACTTTATCACGTCTGAGAACAAGCCAGAGGAAGCTTGGACTCCTTAAAAATGCCACAATTTGCCTCCAAAACCCCAAAAACGATGTAAATCTCCTGTCTTCTTGGTTAAAGAGAAGTAGCATGCCAGTGGGTTGTGTTGTATTGACTCATCTGTCCAGCTTATCCCATACAAATTCTAAGGAACTGAAATTTGGAGAGTGGGAAGACAAGGCCATTAGTTTGATTGTCCTACACTTGCCTTCTGTGCCATGTAGTTCTTGTACAATTTTGTACTTAAGTATACTACCATAATGCATTAATTGCTGCTCCTAAATTCCCATCCCATCCAAAACCTCCAGCTGTGCGAGGCAGTCATCCCCATCGAGGGTGTGGAACCACGCGTGCAGGTCTATCATGAGCGGGTAGAGTTTGTGGGATCCAGCAAAACCAGCAACATCTCCATCCTACTGTGGAACATCACCTTCAGTGACGAAGGGGAGTACACGTGTTTCGCTCGCAACCCGAAGGAGAAAAACCGCAACCACAGTGCCATCTTCACGCTCTTTGTGGTGGATGAGCGTAAGTCTGCAGCTTGGGTTACTCTATAACAAAACATTCATGCAACAAAGGCTGCTTAAACTAAGGAACTAAAAGCATTTTAACATCAACCAATGCTATCTTTTCTCTCTATCTGGCACATTTCTGAGATGACAAAAAAAATGTGTTTTTAAAATTTTAAATCTGCTAAACTAACATTTCTTTCCATTCTCGCCCTCCTGTTCTGCCCTACCCATTTGTAGTGAAGGTGGTTGACAACACCTTGACGGTCATCATCTTCTCCGTAGTAGGGGGCGTTATTGGCTTGATCGTTTTCGTAATGGTGATGAGGGCCGTCATTCAACTCGTCATGCGCAAGGTCCAAGAGAAGAAGTAAGTCACGTCAATCAAAGGTTTTTTTTTTTTTGGGGGGGGGGGGGGGGGGTACAAAGAAGACTAGATAGAAAGGAAATACAGTATATACCTTAGAAAATGTACAGCAGAGTTACAGGAAGTACTGTAACGTAGCGACTATAAGCACAATGCTGTACTGTATTAGAAAGAACAGTCAGTAAGATACACATAGATACACTGGTGCAGGGTGCGTCAGTGTTGCACATTTCCAATAAGGAAAAGTAAAGGGGTTTAATTAAGTCCCTCAAATTTTTTATATTTAAGAATTTCCACTTCAGTAAGCAACTGTACTTGAAGGATGAAATAATTTGATATTTTAAGGGTAACCCTCAAAGGTGATTCTAGACTGTTCTCCCAGGGGGTGCAAAGTGAGTGAGCCCAACCAGTCATTAATCCAGATAAATACATTTACAATAAGTTATTATTACACATTTGTATGACTAACACAAGCCACATTTATGTATCATTTCACAATATACAGTCACCCCTGCACAGTAGCGTGGGTTAGGGGTGGAGGATCCAAGTGAATGTGAAAATTTGTGAATAATACTTGGGCCTCCCTAACTTCAAACAATAACAGTCTGCTAGCCTGAGCGATAACATAACAACTGTATTGCACACTTTGCATGTCAAACTACTACGTCATTTCCTACCAAGGCCTTTTTTAATATAATATACAAACCATTTAAATGATGCCCCTGTATGTACATTACTGTACGCACTGGGAGCACTACGTTTTGGACCCATTATTTAAAAAGCAAATTAACAACATTGAAAGTTTAAAGGTTACTGCAAGAAATACCCGATTTCATGGTCACCGAAACAGCTAACCCGTGAGTGAGGCTGGTTACTGAGATAAAAATGCACGGAGTACCCAAGCCAAGATGCGTGGATCACATGGTTTGTTTGTTTTTTTTTACCAAAAAAATGTATGTAATCAAGATCATTTTCAATATTGTTTATATATTTGTGGCTCACGCCTCGTCTAAAAGTTTCTGCGATCTTTTGTTAAGCTCCAAAAATATTTTCATTTCATTGTTCAGAATCTAGACTCAAATAACTGAAACCTGAAATATGTGATTCTGGAGGGGTAACTGTAATTTAACTTCATTGAACTTGATACTGTATATTCAAATAAGTTTTCATCTGACCAGCAGGGGGTGTAATTGCACTGCCTGCAGAATCACCGATGGCAGGGGTGCCCAACTCCAGTGCCGGAGAGCCAGAATCCAACACAGTTTGCAGATTTCCCAACTGTGTTGGAATCTGGCCCTTCAGGACTGGAGTTGGATACCCCTGGCCTATGGTAATCCTAGTCCTAACCCTAACCTTGTACCACATACATATTTTGTGAGGTTCTGTCCATGACTGTAGTCTCTCACATCCCTCTGTTTTCCCCAACAGTAAAGAGTGCCTTGTGAGTTCTTCAGGGATTGACAACACGGAAAATGGCCTCTCTGGATCCAAAGCCGATAATAAGGCTACACCAAAGGCTTGAAAACATGTCTGTTTGTATCTATCTATATATATATGTTTATACATGTATATATGTATACACACAAATATATATATATATATATGTGTTAAATAGGTACATAGAAAGAATATTATAAAAAGGGACTGTTTTTCTTTAACTACCGAAAACTTAATATATATAAGTATATGACAAATATATACATATATATTTTAAATTTTGCTTGAGAATGGGGAACATGAGATGTACCCTATAATCCCTCTGGGCTGGATCTGCACACCCCCATGACTACCCAAGGTGAAGACAGCACTCAAAACTGAAGTCAATCCGGATTGTCCAAGTTGTGAATGCAGCAGGACGCTTTCATGGATGCGGACTCTTCAGACTGCCTGTAGGCCAGCAAACTGGATACCCTCATTAAGATGATATCTGCATTCAGAGAGAACATGATTAGTGACCCGATATGCTTGTGTTCAGTCCGGCTTTGCATTGAAATTATCAGTAAATCACACACTGCCATGATCTGCTAAGTGCCATATAAGTATTACAGCACAAGAATCAAATTCCAGGCTTGGTTTCCTGGTTTTACAGTTTTAAGATTCTGCCATAAGCTTCACACCCTGATCAACACTTTTTTGTGAAGGGGATTTTAAATTCTGAAATGGTTCAGATGTTAATCCAAGACAGAAGAACGGGAAAAATTTCTTTGACACAGCATTGGATTAAATTTCAGACACTACACACTGTGGATAATTCAATGCAATACTTGACTGTATACAAGTAATAGAAAATATTCCAAAATTGCAGGTTCTGCTGACCGGTTGATTTGCAGTAGTAGCATGTTAGCACTAAGGTAAACTGATTCCCAGAATGGATGTGGGATGCTGAGCAGTCATTGGAGTGTGGATCCGGATCCATTCCAGATCTGGTTCGATTCACTTTGCTTTAGACGAAACACAGGTGCCTGTTAAAGCTTGTAGCTTCCTCTACTTTAAGGGAGGATTTAACCTGCTACAAAAAAAAGGAACAAAAAAAAAACACCAACAAAAAAAAATAATAAAACCTCTCAAAAGAAACATAAAAAAAATTTAAAAAAAAGACAATCCCTGGAAACCAATCCCTTGTAGAAAATGAATGAGTTATTATGATGCTGCTTCTAACAAATAGCTGATGCATTTTTTTAGCATGTGAAAATATTTTATATACATAATGCTCAACACAGGAAATACTGCTTATTTATTTTCCAGTATTCTTTGCTCCCCCCCCCACCCCCATGTGTCGCCAGTTTGAACTTCAAGGTGGTTCAAACCCCACTGGTGCAAGGTCAGCCGAATATCTGGGCGATGGACAACGCGGCAGGGCCTAGTGTTTCCATGGGTCAGAAACGTTCTGCTAAGCACCTCTGCCAAAGCCCACTTTGGTGTCCACCACAGTCCCACCTCACCTTCCTCTGTGTCCTTGGCGCTTGCTAATGAGTAACTAAAATAAGCACTGCAATCCACCTTTACAGAGGCTGCTCATACGATGTGTTCTGTTAGCATAGCCTTACTCCAGAACGGGAGTTCATCTTAGCATCTTGCTCACTGTAAAGTGTTATATGGCCTCAGGCCAGTGGGGTGAATTCTCTTACAAAGGTTGAAAGTGCTTGCCAGGGGCATACTCCAGATGTTGTAGAAGTTTTGTTTACGAGGAAGGAAGATTGAAAACAATAGCAGGGAAATATATCCAAACACAGCAACTTTCGAATGCAGGAACTTGTATCTCAGATATATGAGAACGAGTTCATTGGAACCCAGTGTAGCCAGGTTCTGCACAGTGTAACCCAGGTAACATCATTCAAGTATCCATCCATCCATCCATCTTTCAACCACTTACCTTCAATAGGTTCTCAGGTGGGTGTAGGGTCTGGAACCTACCCTAAGTAGCATAGGATACAAGGTAGATGCCATAAATAAGAGATAACATATATTAATATTGCTAGATAACAGGCACAATTCGGACATATAAACAGAAAAGTTTTATCTAGTCCCTTAGTTCAGTGCCAAGGTCTATAGAAGGTAGCATTATTCTGCCGGGAGAATCCAAAGGTCACCAGCAGAAGGCACAGTGAGGTGCTGTTAAAGCACAATGGTGGGCACTACAGTCTGGCCCAAGTGCAACAATGATACATTTTAGAAGCAAATCGGATCAATTTCATTGCCAAACAGTGATAAATATGGGTATTATTATAGTCTGTTTGGAGTCCATTTACCCTAAAGCTTTCCCAAGTATATTTTAATTCTAAAGAAAATATATCGAACATAACGAATGCTGCATCAGTACCTCTTTAATCGAATGTTGCCATTTAACGTCGCTAATATACCTCTTCACATTACTTCTGTGCACTAACTGTCATTGAATGTCACTTTGAATCATTCAGCTGCTGGAATTGTAAGTGTATATGCCTGCTCCCTCCGCTGCATGGCAGAGGGGGGTGGGCCAGTGGCGGGGAAATGGTTTTCTGGCACTTTAACAATGGAGGTTCACCTACGTTTGAGCTAGCGGAACATTGTTACCATTTTAGAAGAACGATACGGATGCAATGCATCACAGGGCCAGAATGGAAGCCACGCAGTGATTAGCCATATTTTGAATGAGTTTGAATATGAATATTGCCACTTTCCACTTTGAGCATATGCCAACAAGTGTTTTTAAGGAAAAAAAAACACTTAATTTTCTTGAAAGAATCAGGGGAGCAACATTAACCTGCGGTGTGAGTTGGGTAGTATTTCCTGAGCAGAGTGCGTAGCTACAGCACGGCTGTTTATTTGCGTATGTGGCCGACGGCAGTCATTTAAGGTAGCTGTGCGGGGCCTCTGTAAGATCCAGGGAGTCGCCTACAGGCTGAAAGTTTGCTCCTCCTCCTACAGGACTCACATTAACGACTCAATTAACACTTTATAATCGCACTGTGCTTGGTTTTATAATTTAGTTTTCATTCTTTGACAATAATAATACCGCTAGCAATAATAAACGTAATCATGCTTATTTTAAGGAATCAGACAATGCAATAGCCAGCATTTATAATGCATGTGCCCAATACATCCCTGACAGCCATCAATCCTTGATCTTGATATGGAATTAAAGCCTGGAGTTGCTTTGTCTACCGAATGCACTATTTTTT
Source organism: Petrocephalus schoutedeni (assembly GCA_026780765.1). NCBI lineage: Eukaryota > Metazoa > Chordata > Actinopteri > Osteoglossiformes > Mormyridae > Petrocephalus > Petrocephalus schoutedeni. The sequence continues at coordinate 8,517,391 of JAODKL010000037.1, forward strand.
TAGCTGTTCCGATTGGTCAGGGCATGCTAACTTTTTATTTTTATTTTATTGTGAGAAAATGGCACTATGCAACGTGCCATTTTTAATTTGCTGTCAGTTGCTGGCCTCTGCCAAGGGAGAGGCCTGTGGCTACCTGCATACCATGTCTGTGGTGGATCACCTACGCATGTACACACAGAGAAACACACAGGATGAATAACCAGCAAGGCCCCAAGGTCTGTGTCAAAAGAGAGCTTGGCTAAATTGCTAGAATAGAACTAGATGTGCAAAAAAGGTTAAAGACCAGGGTGTTGTTCATCACTCACTGTGACTGGCGAGTTCATACCGTATGTTTGTGATGTATGGTGTCAGCACTCTAAGGTCACCTGTATCGTCAAGCTCATTGATAGCCTGATCCAAGCATAAATTCAGACTGATAGGTGAGAAGAAAAAAAAACAATCTCTATCTCCTGTTGTGTTTCTCTGTTTAACCATCTTGTTTGTTTTTGCTCCGTGAGAGTCACTGAGATCTTTAGCACAAGCAAAGGCTAAAACCTGATTTATTTCTTCTTGAACTTTCCCATTTCGGAGTTCTGTGTTAAGTGCAGTTAAAGACTTCTCAGTCTCTGGGCTCGACTACTTCGGTCTGGCTATAGCAGGGCTGGGAGGACTGTCATAGTGTCACAGAAAGCTCATTGCATGAACCACCCCCCCAAACCAACAACATGGTAGAAAACATACAGTATGGCTCTCGCCTAACCGGGATCCCACGATGGCAAAGGGGGCTCCTTCAAAGGCATGTGCTCAGGCAGCATGAAACTTAATAATCTTTATTAAAAAGCTGGGCTTCAACACACCTTAAGCAGGGGACCAATGGGGTCTAAATATCCAGGCCTGATTTTTACTTAAAAGATATGACTAGCAAAAACAAAACAAAAAGTAAGTTCTTTTTGCAAAACAATGCATATTTTTCAATCTAATTTAAATTTAAAACACGTGATTCAAAAAAGGTGATTGAATTCTGACACCACTACAGTTTTTACCTAAATTTTAAGCGACTGCCCATGGCTGACTGCCTGAGCGGCTCCTGCTCGTACTGCCACGCCACGAGTTTGTGAAGTCTGCTCTCTGCTCGACACATTCCAGCGCAGAGATGGCCGTCGAATCTCCTCACAGGTTACCCCTCGCTCACCCGGCTGTCCCGCGTCTAACGCAATGGCAGCCAAACTGTAGCCCATCTACAATCCGCTTGCGATTTGACCCTTGTGGCTGGTGCCGCGAAACTGGCTAAAGTCGCCCCTCCGCGACCGGCCCGCTTTCGCGCGAAGAGCTTTGGGACGGTCTGGCAGCACGCCACGCTGTCGCGTACAATGCGGGAGAGCGTGCCGGCGAGATCCACGGGAGGCATGTACATCTACATAGACGCCTTCACTCTGACCTCGACCGCTTCCAAATTTCATTAGAGGTTGAGTCGTCTTCATCTGACTCTCACCCATTTTGAAAAAGTGTTACCATACTTTGTGGGTCAAAAAAAAAAAAAAAAGGGGAAAGCTAGCCTTGGCTCTGTGGAGCCCTTGATAGAACCCCCCTACACCCCCCAGCCCAGACTCTGCTATAATTCTCCATGGGACACTGTCACCCCTTTCAGTCCCTCTGTCCTCACAGCGTTTGTCTCAGAACAAAAATAAAAAAGGAAATGTGCAACCAATTCCACCTTGTCCTCTTTACAATATCCTTCATCTATCTGCTCATGACTATGCACTTCAGTAGTTTATCTGGATTGTAAAAAATATATATCTATTAAGAATAAAACTTTGGATAAAAGCTGCTAGTTGGGCTGCTCTGTGCATAACTGTATCTGTGTCCATACAATGACCCCTTGACATTACATCAATGGTGTCTTTTTCACTGGTGGAAAGTCGCATGCAAAAATAAATCAAAACAAGTGAATTATTAAAACACCCCCAACCATTCTGTTTTTGATGCCGCTCATCCAGCATTGCTGTGATGCTTACGCCAGGAAGCACATGGCATGGGGCACAGAACACCTTGGATGGGATGCTACACACCTGGTGTGGACCAGCCAATCGGGGGGCTGATCTTGTGAGGTCCAGTCCTTCTTCCCAATCCCTAGCATTAATACAGCCTTTATGTAGACATATGTTGTACAGTCAACCGGCTGATCGCAACTAGCAAAGTATACCAAGGCCCCCCCCAATCAGTGGCAAATTCCTTTCCACCCCTGGTGCAATTTTAGGGGTGCCAATTAATATGGACGGGGAAGAACACAGGAACTCCACACACATTTATATTGATGTCTTTGTGGGGACTGTCCATTCATTTCTATGGGCACAACCGTAATCCCCACAATGACCCCCTACCCAGCCCCAACCTTAAGTAACCAAAATAAAACAGATTTTTTTGTATTTATACTTTTTTGATTGCAGTCATATTTTTATAAAATAGTTTCCCCTTGTGGGGACCAAACAAATTGTCCCCACAATGTCAAAATAACAGGTTGTCATCACATTTTGGGGACAATTATATTGCTAGCAATAATGTATTATACACACACACACAAAACATATACATAACCCACAGATACACAGCCAAGACAGGAATCAGCACAGGCCCAGAATACAAGCCATACTAATTTGAAGTGTTATTTTTCCAAAAACAAACTGAAGTTCCATAAAGTTCACAAAAACAGCTTTATTGCACATAATATTCACAAAGAAAATGAACCATACCAAATATGCATTTCAAGTTTACACTACTTAGACAATACAGTGATTTAAAAAAAAAGAAAAAAAACCTCTCCAACCATTTCATCTGAATACCCAGATTTAGAACAGCCACACATAGTACACCTTGCTGGAATGTTGGAAAAAATAAATAAATTAAAAAGAAACTAAAATTCATTCACCCACAAAAATATGATCATTTAAAAACCATCAGCTGAACTATTAATACAAAAATCGGATGCAAGTTGACTTTCAGAAATGACCTTTTTAAATATTTAAACATTTCGAGTGTAAAACTCGAGTATTATGCTGGTGTCTGTAGTCTTTGCCTGCTTCAGAGAAACCCTGAGAATTTTGGATGCATTAGGCCTTCCATGATTATGTAAAGCAAAAAAGACATGGTGACACCCCGAGTGTTGAAAAATGTCACACTAACCAAAATGTAAACCCACAAAAACCCTGACAATAGCAGCTTTTTAAGCTACAAAAAAATAAACACCATACACAGAAAATTGGACACATTTCTGCCCGGGTTCCGAGAAAGCAGGAGCGCTTTGGCAACAAAAGTCAAATCCGGTAGGCAAGATGTTCCCAAACTGTCCACAGAGTACTATAATCAAATTCAAGTGGTTTCCATCCTCAGGGGTTTTTCTGAGGAGAAAAAAAGACAGGATCTTTATCACTATGAAAAAGAATTGGCTTCCTCAACTGCCACTGTACACCATGCACAAACAGTCTTGCCACTGCACACAGCTTCTAAGCACTGACCTCCATGACAGTGTAGACCCAGTTGAGCATCGAGGTCACGTTGGAGTAGACTCCGGGCCGATCTGCACGAGCACAGCCTACACCCCAGCTGACCACACCCACCAGCTGCCAAAATTCAGTCACGTATACCAAAGGACCTCCACTGTCACCCTAGGATGGGGAAGTGCTCAAGTTATTTCTGGGGGTATTCTACAAACAGGGATAAACAGAACACGTTGTCCCCAAAGTATTTTTTTGAACATAATTAAACACCATTATGAGCACTCAAGCAATGTCAGGGTCATTTTTTTCCTCCGTAAACCAACTGTAAATTACCACCAAAATATACACCGGCCACTTTATTAGGCACACCTGTCCAACTGCTTGTTGACGCAAATTACTGATCAGCCAATCACATGGTGGCA
>JAODKL010000037.1:8521385-8539987 GCA_026780765.1 Petrocephalus schoutedeni
AGTACCTTGTTGAATTTATGCCACGAAGGATTAAGGCAGTTCTGAAGGCAAAAGGGGGTCCAACCCGGTACTAGCAAGGTTTACCTAATAAAAAGTGGCCGGTGAGTGTATATAAAGAGAAATGAAATAAACTGATCATATGATATATTATATTGATATAGTCTTCATATATAACCAAGAAAAATCTAATTATACTACACACCTTACTGCTGCCCAACAATGCATTACACCATGTAATTTTCCATTATTAGTAAGGTCCTTAAATGCTTAAATTTTAAAATAAAAATTACACCTAAACTAGAGTCTAAATATTTCCCACTGTCTGTACCTGACATGCGTCTACGTTCCCTGTAAGGAATCCTGCGCAGATCATTCTGGGGGTGATCATTGACCCGTAGATCGTGGGTGAGGAACACGTGTTACTGTCAATGAGAGCAATATCAGCCTTCTGAAGTACATTGGACACCTGATCTGTGGAAAGGGAATGAGAAGAGCCAAGGGAAGAGGCTTAGTGTGTAAAATGTCATCTCCTCAAAGACATCTCCTTAAAATGAAAGGGGCCAGTTAAAATACGATCCTTCGAAGGGCTGCCTTACCGCCGTCTTCTTTCGTATACCCCCAGCCCGTCACTACCAGAGGTGCGTTGTTTGTCAGGTCCAAGTGGTACGGGGGCAGGCAGACGGGGTGACTAGCGGCTGGGGAAGGAAAGACAGAAGGCAAACGATATGGCTTCTGGATTCATTCAATTAAAACGGGTTTATTTAAAAGCTACTGGTGGAATGTGCTTTTTGGGTGACTTCAAAATGTTCAATTACCAGAAGGGGCTGCAGCAAAATAAAGACAAGCAAGAACATGTCACTCCAGAAATAAAACCTCAATGCAGGACTTTATATAGAAGCTGCAATTTTTTATTAGGGCCACTAGAGGTCAGTTAATGAAAAGAAGACATTTGGAGCACAGTCCAGGCAAGTCAGGTTAGAAAAGCACACCAATACCTACTGTATGACATTGCAGCGAGGAAGCGTGCATGTGAAATGATGAAGTACACTGATGTGTTTACAAGGACACCAACTACTGTTATATACTACTAAAGTTTCTTGCTCTCAATCATCTTGGGGGGGGGGGGGCAGCATTATTATATTACTTTGCCAGCAACCAATTTGCTGGTTAATAAATTCATTTCATACTCTATTATTAGGGGTGCAAGCAAATTTTGCAGAAATTAAACAATTACCACTAATTGATAAAAAAAAGCCATTAGCTTGTAACCATTTAAATACGACTGGAAACATTTTATGGCAACTCAGTCTGACATAACCCTTTAACAGTGTAGCTGGCAGAATATTTAAGGTTCACAATAGCAGGGCTGGACTTTATTTGACACAGGGACATACTGTAGATTACCTCCCACAGTGATGGGGGCAGTGAGCCGTATCAGGGTGATGTCATAGTCATTAGTGTTCGGGTCATACTGTCCGTTGACAATGATCTTGTCCACGTTGGAGCCTCCCGAGGTTACCATGTACGTCTGGCCTGTAACCACACGCCACCGCGTCAGCAATCTGTCACTGCCGGAAAGAGGAGGAGGACGGGAGGAGTTAGGCGGGGGGCGGAGCCCAGGGAGTCGAGTTTCCTTTAACCCAGTTATAGCTGCCTGCTTCCCGTCAGCGTGAGCAGTCACGTGCTTTCCTTCGACGGCGAAAGCTTTACGTATACATGCGGCGAACACTGATGCAATTAAGGGGCAGAAGGCAGAACAGAAAGAAAAAAAAATTTTACATATAGGGGAGGACCGGGAACAATTTTTGAATGGGGTCAGTTGTTTGAAGGGACAGTAATCTTCCTGCATAACTTGGATTTCTCCAAACACTAATGACATTTGCCAAACTTGTACAAATTTACTTTGAGGGGGGGGGGGGGCACAATCAGAGGTGGGTAATTCAGGGCCAAAGAGTAAAAATCCAGTCCAGGATTTTGTTTCAACCGACCAGTATTAAGAGTCTCAGTCACAGTGCTCAACTAATTGGTTGAAACAAAAATTCTGGATACCTGGATTATCTACCTCTAGGGGACTTTTTTGTGCGAGGTATTGGTTTTCAAAGAACTTGGAGGTTCTGTTTCTAAATGTAATGGTAGTTTACAGCCCAGTCCGCCGACAACAAAACCATAAAATATTGGATTTTACATTTATTTAGCAGAAGCTTTTATTCAAAGCAACATTTGAAAAGCAGGTTCAGGCATCTCATGGACTGGGCATTAAGGGCCTCGCTCAAGGGCCCCGCTCAAGGGCCCCGCTCAAGGGCCCAATAGTGACATCAATCTGCTGACCCAGGGATTTGAACCAGCGACCTTCTGATCACAGGCACAGTGAGCTAACCCTGTCGAGACACACACTGCCCCCATTTCTGTATATAGTGTTCCGGCAGGTCGTGCTGAGGACTGCACATCCTTGTAGCTTTACCTAGAGAAGCAGTGTGCTGCTGTGACAACCCAGAGCTCAGACACCAGCGAGCCCCCGCAGGTGTGCTGTCCGTTGAACTGCAGGCTAACCTGCCAGGGCCATTCGTCAATGATGGCGTCCACACCACCCACGATGCGGTCCTTAACCGCCTGGTCCCCGCAGTCTGACACACAAACACACACACACAGATGGGCACAGTTACCTCCTGCATGAATGCAGTACATTGCAGATGCACCTTGACTTACAATGGGATTACATTTCTGTTACTGGCAGAGGTGGAAATTTCAGGTCCAGAAAGTAAAAATCCAGCTCAGGATTTTGCATCAACCAACCAGTTGAGTAATCTGTGAATGTGACTTTATACGCAACTGGTTGGATGAAACAAAATCCTGGGCTGGATTTTTACTTTCTGGACCTGAAATTTCCACCTCTGGTCACTAGATATGGAAATAATTACTGCAACTAACAAATGCCAGTAATAGTGATGAAATGGTTACACGTTCCACTTTGAAACACTCATGTTAAATACACAGCATACACAGTACTCAGTCTCCCAGACAGACGCAGCATGCAATGTGGGTTTGTTTTGTCAGTGAAAACATGGCGGGAAGCAGCGACAGCACTCTGGAGATTTTTTAATGTTGTACATGAGGTATAGGCTGTGTCATTATTATAATTACACAAAAAAACAGTACTGCTAATTTTATTTGTGGTTTTCAATATAAAACTTGGTGAAGTTATTTCAGCTTGTGTATTAGTATTTTCTGAACATTTTCAGCCCTTTAACATTACAGTGATAATACTGATAATCATAATTTTGGTTACTATAATTGTGAAAATTTTCATACACTTTAAAATTGCTAACCAGCAACAGACAAGTTTATTTGATTAGACAGGGAAGCTAAGAAAAATAAAAAACCAAAACCACAACCACAATACGTACTGTATGACACTCATGACAGCTACAGAGACTGCCAACATTCATGCAATCAGGCTTCCATCGCCTGGCATCAGTAGAAAGTATCATATGGCATATCACTAGCCCCAGAACGGATCGAAAATCAAAGGTGACTACCGAAAGTACTTTATTACCATCGTCGAGAGAGCGAAATATTGAAGTTGAAATATCATAAGTCAATCCACCGTAAAGCAGGAAACATCGGTGCAGGCAACCACAAGAGAGGTCAATGCACTCTAGTTGACTGCCGGCACAATGAATTACAAACAGGGTTCCACTGCTATATGGTTTCAGGGAATGAGTCTAGGCATGCATGTCAATGGTCAACATTCCTGTGGTGGGGAGTTAGACACTGTGTCATGTCATGATGTGTGGTAATCTGCCATGCCATCTAAGCAAATTTCAAAGGCTTGCAAAACGTCATTGTCTACTGAAACTCACCTGAGCAGGACAGCGATACCACAGCATTGGTAGAACAGGTTGTGCTGAAAAACCAGATAAGACTTGGATTCATAGGTGGTTACTGACACAAAGCCACAAAAAGACTATTACTAAGAGAGAATGAGTGGAAAAATTGAGCTTGGGCTCAATTAAATATTAGATGGAAGCTTTTGTTGTCTATTCATCTATTGTTTTAAAATGTGCGGGAAACTTGTAGAATTCTGCCTAGTTGATTAATACAAGATTTAGTGCACATGAAAGGGAAAATGTACATGGGAGAAAAATGAGCAAGATTAAAAATCTATTCCTGACCCTAGGCTATCATTAAAAATGCAGCTGTATAGCAATATGAGCTAACCCCACTATTTAAAAAATGACTTCTGCTACAATAGCCAATTTCCATGGTTAAATAATCAAGGAACAGTGCAAATAGCAAGCAAAATCAAATACAAAACTATGAGGTGAAAATGCATCAGTAAGACAGCCATAAATTCCCAAACACTCACCGCTTAACAGCTGCTAGATTGGCAGACAGGGTTTGGGGATCACTGGATGTGACTGCACCAAAAGCGGAACTTAAATATGGCGGCAAGTTTGAGACGGGTACATTGGAGCTGCTTGGATTACTGTTGGAGAAGAAAGAAAAAGTATTGATCATATGGTTATCAACAGAGCAAGGGATGATGGGAAAATGCAGCCAGAACACTCACAATAGGATAGAATTTGCTGATCAATTTTGTTTTGCCAGAAATACATAACTAAAAAGATTACAATGCATTAAAAGCAGGGTGCGGCCAGATAGTGACTGGTACTGTATATAAACATCATAGATTGACTTTACACTGATGAAGTGATAACCGGCAGTGGAGCGTAGCTGCTAGCTAACGACACACTGTCGCTTCTATTAAGCAGGACTTCTGGGCCAAGCATGACTCACGTCGTGTAGCCCAGTTTCTTGCAGGCCACCTGAGTGTGCACTGCAGCCCAGTTGTCCGCACACATTGTCGTCCAGCCCGACCCGTTGACATACACCTGCAGCACGCTATTGTTTGACACCAGGCGGACTGCAGGGAACGGTGAGGGAAGGAAAAGGCTCAGGCTCAGTGCTTTCAGGGCGGTATGTTTTGTGCTTTGGCCAATAGGAGTTCCCTATACACCATTCACATGACAGGCAGGATGTTTGGCGTTTGGTATTGAATAATTCCGTTCCTTACAAATAAACCAGCAGAGAAATCCAGTATCCCAAAACTACATTAAATTTCTCAATTAACCAGTTACCACCTTGTATGTGGGGCTTAAAGACAGATTCTAGTACAGTAAAATGCTCTTCCAAGAAGTGATGCATAGAGGACCTCAAGATAGTTACCCCCATTGGCATACCTGGGAAGATGGAGCGGACAGTCATGTTGGACACACATTGCTGCTCGTCCTCTGCATCAGCACAGTCCGCCTGCCCGTTGCAGGCCAAATTCAGGGGGATGAACTTCACAGACTTGCTGCAGAAGTAATACTTGCTGTCGATCAGCTGTTTGACTGGGGAGATGATGCAGGGAAGTACAGACCACCAGATTACTAAGCGTGCCAAGACGACAGGATTATGGTGCTGCTTTTTTGGGAGTAGAAACCTACAGGTGACCCTCATTTCCATTTGCATAAATACAAATATATGTGAATTAAAATTCTGGGTCAGCAAAATTGATCTTTTCAATTCAATTTATTTTTATATAGCGCCCTTCACAACAGAGTTGTCCCAGGGCACTTTACATGGGTGTGTTTGAATACATTGTTATATGCAAGGCAAAACAGAGTGGAACAGAGAAAATGAAATGCACAGAATGAAAGAAAGAAGAGAAAAAAAGAAAAAGAAAAAGCCAATTGACAACAGAGGAGAGGAACCAAAAACTCCCAAGCAGGGAGAAAAAAAAAAAACCTCTGGGGGTCCAAGGTCAACCCCCCTGGGCATGCTAACATTACAATCTTTTGCTTTTAACACAATGAAAAGGCATGCAACGTCGCCCTGCTAATTTCACTGAAGTGAGCAAACTTTTAAAAGGAATTGTATTGGGGGAAAAGACTCACCGAAATATATGGTCACTGCTAGTATGGCCAATATGACCAGCACCATAAACACGGTAATCAGGGTTTTCCTCCATGCGACCGCCTTCTGTGCCTGGGCCCTCACGGCTGTCATCACTGTCCTGCGCCTTCCAGGCTGAGGTACTGTCAAAGGTACAAAGAAGGGAGGCAGGGAGGAACAGAAATTAATTGAACATTTCAGGAATAATAGAGTTAGTGTTCCAGACGATAACCACACCACAGCTAGAAGTACCGTAACAAGTCTATTAACTCACCATCATTGCTTTTTTCAACAGCTGATAAGCCACTTTTTTTAGTATTACTTAGTCCATTTTCATATTATACTTAGTTCTTTACTATTGTTTATTCTTCCATTCCTACAATATTGTTTTTTTTACCTTTATTTGGCAAGCAAGACCCATGAACAAATAAAACTGCACTATATAATATGCACATTTTTGAATGTCTCCATGTTGTGGTGTCCTGTAATGCGTTTTCGTATAAAGCAGCCATGCGCTGTGCCTAAGCCAAAGTTTCCCCATGGGGCCAGTAATGTTTAAGACACACCTAAGCAGGTGGAAAAGCATTTCCCTACACAGCAGTACAGTGCATGGTGGTTTATATGACAAAAACTTGAAATTGGACCAAAGGTTTGGACGTTCACACATACTATAATGTAACTGTAGCAGTGACACCGTCTGGCCTGGGTGGCTGTACTGATGCCCTGTGGTTTCGGTTTGAGGGCAGATTAGGAAGCTTTCATAAATCCCAGCTGTAAGGCTGCTATATGTAATTAGCAGAGGAGGAAAGGTCAGGTCCAGTAAGTCCAGGCCAAGATTTTGTTTCAACCAATCAGTTGAGTCCTCTGTGACTCTTTGTACTCAACTGCTTGGCTGAGCAAAATCATTTTTACTTTATTAGAAAAATGCTACTTTTACAGTCTGTTAGGAAGCTGAAGGTGAAGAGGAATTTCACCTTTCAGCATGACAATGACCCCAAGCATGTACCCAAGTCAACAAAATTTTCTTCTAGTGAAGCCATTCAAGCCTTCGAACGGCCCATCCAGAGCCCAGACCTAAATCTGATTGAAAATCTGTACAGGAGATGCCCTCGCAATCTGAGAGAGTTGGAGCGCTTTTACAAGGGGGAAATGGGCAAATATTACCAAGACAAGATGAGGCATACTGAGAGACACCTAACCAAAAAGAAAAAAAAAAAACAAACAAACAATGTTAATTCAGTAGACACAGGCAAATGTACAATTGTGAAATATAGCATTGATATTGATACTTATAATATAGAGGTTGACAGTTCACACAAAGCTATGATGCGTTATGAACGGGCACACCAATTCCACATGTACCCTAGTTGCAAACCTTACCTTGTGTATTCTCAGGGTTGAGAGGCGCGGCACTCTCAGCAGCCGCTGATCTTTCAGTCTGAAAAACACAGCCAGAGAAGAGTCATCAAAAGGAAATGGCACAAATGCCATTATTACCCAAAATAATATGACTAAGAAAAAAAAACAGATTTGTCATGACAAAACCCAGGGCAGGGATTATAAAATCAAAACTTGACTCCCAAATCATGGCACTGGTTTTCATGCCATTTCTTTAGCTGAGACACTAATCGCCTCAACACTAATTTTACAGTCCCAGGGCTAGCAACTGAGTTTATTTTGAAACTTGCAGGTATTGCCATATTTTATTCATGCATTATGTAGATCAAACAAAAATTATTTTGGGAAGGCTCAGCTAAACAGAAGGCTAAACGGTGAAGACGCACAGGGAGATCAAAATTCTACAGGGACGCCACAGCGAGGGTCCGGATGAAACATCACTGTGTGGTTTGGGAAGTGTGACGTTACAGACTGTCAGGGCAAATCGACACCTTGATACCCCCTCCTCATCTGCCTTCACCCAAGATGACCTATGCCCCTCCCTCACTGGCACTGGCTCCTTATACTCCTTTGTAGGGCCAGATTTGCAAGTGCCTCTGGGTTCTGGGCAACATACTCACAATATTGCTAGCTCACGGAATTTGGGAAAGGTATGTAGCATCATAGAGTGCCCTACTAAAAGAACAATAAAAATCAAATTAACCATCAGATATTACATAGCACTATGTAAAGGTAAAGCACTACATCTGCACTGCATACAGCAAACACCCCTTCAAACAATCCTCCGAATCCACATCGCCCTCATCACAACAAAAAAACAGGTTTCTCAGATAACTGCTTGTGATTATAACAGTGGTCCTCCAGTTTTATCTACTTTTTCAAAGAAAATCTGTGAGAAAGTCACAACGATAGTCAGAAAGAGAAAGGAAATTAAGATGGAACTTTTTTTGGAATGTGTTGCAGGTCTGAATGACAGGAAAGGGTGTATATAATTTATAAAATGAAATGAAGTTGACCAGAAAAAACATGAAATATTTTTTGTTCATATTCTATTTCATTGAAGACAAGTCAAAGTAAATTTTAGATATGACTATTCTTTTTGCGTGTTTTCCATGCTGTCCCAACTTTTTCTGATTTGGGGTTGTACACCAAATTTACAAAAAAAAATAAGGAGAGACATTATGAAGACACGTTAATGCAATGCAATCTTGTATGCTTCTGAGGCTAAACTATACATTTCATTGTGGAACATTCAATAAAGCAATCCGAGTACCCACAGAGCCAAGTAGCTAGAATTATAGGACATGCCAATTAAGGGTCACAGCATGCTTCTAGACTTTCCCAGGAAACCTACAGAAATGGAGGTAGGACACACAACCTCCAGTCACAGGACCAGAAGGTGATTTGAACTCAACCTTGAAGAATGGAGAGAATGGCAGTATTCAGAGCCCCCAAATTTGTGCAGCTCCTCCAGTTGCAGCCCCTTACTGTGGGGAGGGGGCTAATTTCCTTCAGTAGGATTTCCTAAATGTGAACTCCTCCCCAAAGTAAACTGAATACAGCGGAGGAGGGACAGGGGAGGAACTGACGTTGTGACAAGCACAAAAAATAGGAAGTGAAACATGGACATGACTAGGCCAATGAAATGCAAAACAAATTCCTGCATCACAGAAGAAAGCAGACATGAATAAGGCGTAGATGGAAAATGAGCTCGGGAACTTGTAGGAGAAAAAAAAGACGTCTGCACATTGGAAGAGGTGATCAGTTGGACAGATAATGTCTGACAATGAAAGATTGTCGCCGTGCCAACAATACCAGCAAAGTTTTTCTGTCCCATATTCAACGAAAAATATCTACTGACAAATGGATGAATGTACAGTCAACTTGGGCCATAGTAAGTTAGAAATGGTGTCGATGCAGGGTAAAATGGCCAAATTTTGAATATTGTTTTTTGCCTTTATCACACATCTATTATCATACTCCAAGAACTTGCAGTGGGAAAGGATTTCACTACAGCTCCATTTGCACCAGTAAGTTTATGTCATACGCAAACGTGGAGTCAAATATGAGTGAACTGCAGAGGCGAAGCCGACTAGCCATTCAAAGCAGGAGCATCATGAGGACCTCATTAAAATGAACTTTCATCTCAGCCTTGCCTTACAGCAGTGGCCCAACAATCCGCAGCTACCGGTTTTTCCTGTTGAATCACTCGACTATGTGCCGTCATGTTTTTAGAAGCCATCGTCACAAAATGGTGAATGCTTGGGGAATGTCAAGCCAGCTTTAACCATTGAGAAACATTTCACAAACTCATAAGAAAAACATTTTAAGTGGAGCCAGAATCATAACCTGGGTGGGTTGGTAGAAAATTAGATGGGCCAGTTCCATAGTTCCCTTAGTGACAAAAATTATGCTTACACATAACATTTTTTAAAATCAGTTTTAAAAAAAAGACACATGGCATTACCAAGACCAGATGAACAAAAGAGAAAAAAAATATAAAAATCTATTCACCTCTCAACTGCACTTTTCCTACAGGTGATCCAACCACTCTCTCGCACATTTTATAGTACTGTATTGCTTGCTGTGAACACTGAATGGGTGGGCCCATGGCTTTGCATGTTCTAATGCACAGCTATGTATACTAAACCTATTACATAAACAAGCAAACAAAAAACACAAATATAGACATACACATTCTAAATCACGAACTATTGCGACAGTCGAAACCCCATGTCACATCAGTCTTTATTAACCTTTTCCCTCCACCTGTCTGAACCTCCCCCTCACCACCACCGAATTGCTCTATAGTTACGTTGGCTCCTTTGCCCACAAACTTACCACCATTGTGGCTCTTCCTTTCTCCGGGAGCCCCTGAAAGATGAAGTCACGCTGTCAAATCCCTTTCTAATGCAATCCCACAAAAGACTTGGCCCAGCTCTCCAAATCACATCTATTTTCCTCTTTCTTACTCCACGCGTCCTTTTACTCCCGGAGGGCTTAAGCCTGTCAGTTATGCATGCTGATGCTGTTGGGCACCCTCCCAAACTGTCTGTAAATACCTTCCAGACCAATGCAGATGGCTAGCTAGCCTTGACTAAGCAGAAGAACCTCCCTGTAATAAGACACCGCCCATTCCCGCCTCACCTCTCTATCCACCAACCTCTTCCTGGGGAGGAACTGCGTCACCTAGCCAACACAGAGACCTCCCTCTCTCCACCTTTCATGGTAATAAGTATACCATGTTTTTAGGTGCATAGTAAGGACAGACTCAGCAATTGTTTTACGCCAAATCTTCATATTTTCTACTTTGTAGCTTCGATTCTGCAATTATGATTGACATATATTCTCAGGGCCACAGTGGGACTCTGCTTAAAGCTCAACAAAGTCACAACCCACACAAGCTGCCAGTGAATTGTGTTCCGGGGTGGGGTGGTAAAATTCTCGAAAGGGGGACGAAATATATTTACAGTCATTTCAGTTCTACAAATCAGTCCATATCCCATGCGCACTCCCAGCAATTTGTGCCACACAATTTGTGAAACCCCAAGTAAGCTATAGCGTTGGCATAAATATATTTTTCCTCATCACCAGCCCACAACCAGGCTGGCCCATCAGGAATTCTCCCAACTAGCCACTCCCGTACCAGGAATTCATCATTTAAATTTGACCCAAAACTTTTGCAAAAGGGACTCTCACAATTGAACAGAATGCAATATTTACTTTATTAAAATGTATGTACTGACACTCATTTCCCATTATGAAACACCAATATTTAAGGGGGGGGGGGTGTTCGGGGAACCAATGCAGGACCTGTAGAGTATGTGCCTCATCTACGGGCATTTAAAAAACTTCTTAAATCTCTGTTGCAATCTCAAAATCAAGTTAGTTACTTACATTTAAGTTTCACCAACAGCTGGCCTGGGCAATGCTAACCTCCTTTAAACCCCATGTCCTGCCATTACTAGAAACAGCTAAGGTACTTTTTGATTATGACTGAGATACAATGGGTCTCTGTGGACAGAAGTACTGCCCTCTGCAGGTGAAGTCTTTCAGGAAATACAATGAACTAAGCATCAGGTAGGTAAAAGACTGCCCCACCAAGCTTTCGAAACAAACAGCAGCTCTGTTTCGACTCAGGGGCAACAGAGATTAGCCATCAGATAAATAATTAACGAACTAACAGCCATCTCAAATCACAGCAGCAAACACTTGCTTGACCATAAAAAATGGGAATATAATCCTCAAATCACAGCAATGAGACTGACCTTGGTACAGAAGTCCAGATAATCACTTTCAGCTACACACTGACCAATCACTATGGGTCAAGTTGAAATCGCTCCAAAGAGGATACATCACCACCACCTTTGCTCTCAGTGGCAGTAGTGAAGAGATGCACACTGGCATTTTTACCTTGTGAAAAATTTTGTTTTCCCAAGACCATTACATTAACATGCACACGGGCTGGTTTTCTGTCTAAAGTTGCAACTCATGGCAGACAATACAGTGATGGAAAAAAAAAAAGTGATGATAATAAACTGAATGACCATTTGCAGTCACACTGCCCTATTAACTGCTGGTTTGAGAAAAGTCAGAAAATTTGCATGTTTACTTCAAACAATGCAGATGATAGTCATTAGTGCTTAAATAAAGATATCCATCCATACATCCATCCATGCATACATGCATCCATCCATTCAATAAATTCGGTCTTGCCTGGAGTCTATGCCAGGTGACAGGAAGGGGAGGAGGAACATTTTCTGGGCACACTTGGGCCCCTTTGTACCCATTTAAATGCCACAGCCTATGTGAATATTATTGCTGATCATCCCTTTACAACCATAGCGTAACCAGCTTCTAATAGCTACTTCCAGCAGATTAATGCACCATGTCACAAAGCTCATCTCTCACCCTGGTTTCTTGAACCAGATCTCAATCCAATAGAACACCTACGAGATGTGGAGAGGTGCAGCTGAAATATCTACAGCAACTGCATGATGCTCTCATGTCCACATAGACCAAGCACCTTCTTGAATATATGTTGAAGAATTAAGGCAGTTTTGAAGACAAAAGGGGGTCCAACCCGGTACTGGTAAGGATGGCTTGTGAGTGAGTTTATATCCAGCATTTAATACACATTTTAATACTTGATCGAGAAATATTTGTACATTTCTCTTTTGTGAATCATGGAAGAATAGAATGTTATGTGAAGCAGCGATGCTACTGCCATGCTTGGCACGGCATTTCAGTTCTCATATCATCAATCACCTGCCTTCTGATGACTTCTCTGAACTGAATCTTGTATCCAACTTTACCTTTGGCATGTAGCTTTTAGGGACAATGATTCACGTTGTTGGCACCTGTAATATACAAGTATGCTACAGTACATTGATCAAATCACATGTTGGATATAACAAAACATACCAGGATGTCAGCAACAAACAATTCAATCCAAAATGTGCAGGACCTTGAAGACAAATTAGTCTTAATGGTCTTTGGCTTGGAAACCGGCATTACATGAATAATTCCACAAAAAGAAACTGAAGGAGTCCAATATTTCTGATACCATTTAACCTGTAAGATGTTGCTCCTCCCTACTCCTCTGATCATTGGGTAACCGTGCACAGTATTCCTTTTACTTGTTACATCCTTTCCATCTGGCACACAAAATTATGAGAATTTGGCCTGGACTTCAGGAAGATGCCATTTAAAATTCTCAGCAATTATGTTAAAGTAGCTGCTCCCCAAAACGTTACTCACATCAATTACCATCTGACAAACTAGAAAAATCTAGATTTACCAGCTCTGAAATATTTCATAGTAATACAGGTTTTAACAAGGACAAGGAAAATTGAATTGCCTCCTACATATTTGTTCATTAACTGAGACATCCCAGCCAAACACTTCCGCTTGATCTGTGAACACAATGACAAACTGCTCAGGATTCTCTCCATAGGTTAGCCAGCATAATACTGCTGCTACACAAACCTGCAAGTGTTTAACCATACAGACATGTGCACACCAATGCCACCTGCCATCTTATTAACACCTTGCTGGGAAATGGAATACCAAACAGCAGTATCCAAAAGACCAAAAAGACCATTAACAACTGCTGCACATTGCTGTCCTTATCTCATAAGACTCAAACAGCCAAGATCTCCTGGGAGTAAAGTAGAAAGATTAATAGCCACGTAATGGTTCTACCGTTATCACCAGCATAGATTTGCATGTTGAGTTCTAGTGACTCAAATAGGAATAACAATGGGGCCATTGTGAGCACAGAATACATAACAAAAAAAACAATTCAGATTCATGCCAATATCTAAAAGCCAAATAACTTCAAAATCCTTCATTAAAACTATCGACTTCAAGATTCAGAAATAAGACGGGATAATTTGTCTCTTATTAAAGCCTCTTCAGAAACATGGGACAGTTTCAAAGACCAAATAAACTTGTTAAAAGCAGGTTGTCTCATACACTCACAATTTGCTTTACTTACATATAAGGAGCCTTCAATGCCTCTTCTGGAAGAAAAAGATTTATAATTCTAATTATAATGTAAAGTCTATTCTCCCTGTTGCTTCCCTCTTCACTTTAAGATGCTTGTATTGGTACGAATCCTTCAGGTACTCAGACCCAGCCATCTGAAGTATAGACTGAACCGCTTTTACTTCTATTAAAGTAGTGCACCTACTCGAGGCAGGAACAAGGACCATACAGTCCTCGTTCCTGCCGTCTACCTTGGCCCCTCCTGTCCACCCCTCCCATTTCTCACTGGTATTGGCAGCTCTGAGGTGACACTTTTGCAATATCAAAGACGCCTCCTTTCATGCCCAAAGCTCCTTCTTTCTTCACCACGCCCCCTGCTCGTCTTTCTTGTGGTACGTGTCGAATAGCCCCAGGACATGGTCATGCATTAAGTAGTCTCATAAACCCCTCCCTCCCCCATCATGGAACATTACTGCTTCAAGTCATCCATTCCAGTATCCAACCTTTTTCCGTTATGCCTTTTCAGTGACAGTGCTATTAAGAAACAACCATGTGGTATTCAAATGAACAACAAAAAAACAAAACAAAAGCTCACCGTTGTTGAACTGATATGCCCGTTTTAATTATTCAGCGTTTAGAATCTAGTGAGAGAAGTCTGACATTCAGGCACACAGGTCAAAGGCTGATACAGACCTACATCCAGGCCGGAAGGTCTGTAAACACTGACCACTCTTAATTAAACTAAACAACTTAAGCTATTCTAAAACTGAAAAGTAACCAAACAGAAGGCAACACCAGCTCACCCATAAAAATCTACGTGCAGGAAGCAGGGGAATCTCTAAGGATCAAGAACCAAGCTGCAATCCTCAGGCAATTTACCCATCTTTAATTACAGTACCAGCCATGTTAGAGGCAGTGGGGACGAAAGAGAAGAAAATAGATCCTCCCGTTTGACGCTGGAGTGTTGGGAACCACAATGCTACAAGTCAAGTGGAATTACCAGTTTGTGGGAAATTCAGACGGCTGATATTTAGTAAACAAAGCAATAGCAATAGTTATACAGGAATAGCTATGGGGCCTAAATGAATAGACTATTCAACATGTCCTTCCTTCAACCCTTATATATATTGTATTTCTTTAACAAGATCGCCTAATTAGAGAAGTTATTGTGCTTGTTTTTGGATTAATTGCTTTCCGCTATATTTTCTAGTGTGTATTCATACCGGTAAAGCAGTATTTGTTGTTAACGTATTACATTTATTCGGACCCGCTTAATCTGGCTGTTAAATATTCCAGTGCAAAACATAATCACGATGATAACGTTTTCCTTTAACATCCATCGTGTTCTAAAAGTGGATAAAAACAAATTATCCGTTTACCTCAAGCCACACCGTATTCACCAACACCAATTGTAGATTTGCACAAACGATCCAATCCGAAGATACGTAAAGCGTACTTCTTACCTTCTGTATTTTTTTTAACTAAACAACACGCCCGTATCTAATTCGCAATTGGCAACAGCCTAATCCGTACTAATTAACGTAGTGGCTTTGGCGGGAAAGCGCGCCAGTTTCTCTAGTTAACGTTATGCGCGCGCTGGAATTCCCTTCGTAGCGCCCAGTTTTTACATTTGAGAAGTTATCGTATGACATGCAGCCGAAACTCCAGGCAAACTCATTTCCATTAAAATGTAGAAGAACGACTAGCTGTTTATTAATTTTTTGGTGAACTCGGATTATTTCAGATGTCCAGTTACTTAGTGTATTTTTGCCGATTAGTTTTCGATGTTTGTACATCTTTATTTGGCTTGCTGCAAACTACGGGCGATTTTTTTTTGTAGTTATTCAAAACTGTCTAAAATATTTCGCATGACCTCTCCTTACTTGAAATAAGGGAAAGGTCGTATATTTTAATCCACTGTAGCTTCAGCTTAGATGGTAAATGTATGATTTATTTTCCTGCCCATGATTTAAAATAAACATGAAGGCTCACATGACGCACTCATACTAAAAACCATGTTACTGTTTTTCCTGGAATATTTGTTGAATACTGGCAAAGATCAAACATCTTTTTGATGTAAAACGATGCTACTTGTAGGTTTTATCAAGCATATTAAATGGCTGGTGTTTGTGAAACAAGTTTTGTAAGTTTTGTTTCCTCATACAGAAAGGTTTTGTAGATGGAAAAAATTAGTGTCCGCTATGAACATTGTCCACAGTGTAGCATTTCCACCCACCACATGAGAACCCAGGTGTTGAAATTTTTTTTCTACATACTTTGTCTGTGACGCCATACATTTTAAATTATTAACCCAACTAAAAAACGGAAGTGTAAAAACACTGTTACAGTAGCAGTGCCCTAGGGAAAGCTCTGAATCCCCCGTCTCCCTCAGCTGCTGAGAATGGGATAGGGGTATTTCCTCTTAACTTAATAGCAGAGTCCTGTTAAAAAAATAAAAATAGACATAAATATGATTTCTCCCATCTGTATCTTTTTATTGATGTCTGGTGCTGTAGGTATCTCAGTCTGTTTTTTCAGTTCTGTGTACTGGAATGACTATATAGGACACGCTCGGACACTCCCTCTGGTCAAGTACTTCACTCTGCAAATACAGGTTATAAAACTTGCAGTTTTAATGCAGGGCATACAATGCAAACAAGATCAGCCTTGATGCCCAGTGAATCATTACCTTCCTCATTGGATGGGAATGGAAGTGTCCAAACACTGCGTCTTCGTCCTGTTTCTAGAAACCAACACAAACTCATGCACGCACAAGTCCTCTTGCTTTACTATTCATTCTCTGCACATACATCAATATAAAACATCTTCCCTGTAGACCCTTGTTATTACCTGTAAAGGCTTCCAACCACTCAGGCTGCTAAGGGGGCAGCCTGTGTCTCTCCCCTATATTAAATATGTCTTGTCTTGATGCTTGTCTGTTGCCAGTAGCTGTCTTGTGCAGTATTACAACCTTGGACACCCTGGCAGATTCAGGGGGGGCAGCACATTATTGTGGCATCTGAATATGAAAAATTGTTTATACATCTGGGGTACATTATACCTCCACTCTGCAAAATGCACTGTGCCCCCCAGGCATATAATTATTTCTACAATTTGCTAGAACAAAATTCCTTGTATGTGACAACGTACTTGGCAATAAACTCCATTCTGATTATGATTCTGATGTCACTCAGTTTGAATTGAATTGTATATGTCATGAAGTTGTGCTTTGGAATATCATTTTTTTTAAATATATATGCATATAACTAGCAACAAGCTTGGATTTTGATGAGGGAAGTGATTAAAATTGGTGAATAAGGATACTCATGATATTTTAATGTGCCAGGCCATTTAAAAGTATTTTTAGGGTGAAGCTGTAACGGGCAATCCTGTTCTTAGTCCTGCTCCATTCAGGTCAGGAACTACTTTATACTGATCTGAGCCCTGATTGGTTAAATGTATACTGTCAGAGTGGCCAAGAATGCTTTAATAGCTTTCTTTTAAATCCTTTTCAAAGTAGTAGTTTTCAGGGCATATTGAGTATGAGTCCAACCATTTTTCAGTGGTATTTTCTCCCCCAATGGACGTCATCAGCTTGAAATGAAAAGTATCTATATTTAAAATTTTATATAAGTATTGCTAGCTGTGCTATAATATCTGAAATAAGAAATCAATATGTTTTGGTTTAGGAAACCTTGGCGTCACAAAAGTGCTTGTGACTTGGTGTAAGGAGCACGATCTTGAACAATTGGGGAACCGGGGTCTTTCATCTAATTTCTTCTCTTTGAATGGGTTTGCTTGGAGAAACCGAAAGGATGCCTTTGGTTTCGTTTCTATAAACGTTTTGGCAGCTATGCTGTGAGAGTCATCAGGTGTGATGCTTGCTCTGTATGGCCAAGTAACAGCAAAGGAAGTCATATTACAGCAGCAGGTGAACCCTGGCAACACTGCTCCCGTCTTCTAAGACAGTGTTTCCCAACCAAGCGTTGGATAAAAGCATCTAGTAAACAAATAAATGTAGCGATTGTGAATGCCATGGCACAGGGAAGTGCCCAACTTCAATCCCAATGTTTACTCTTGATTTTGTTGAGCAGTGCATATGGAGGCATTATCTTAGAACACTGTTTCCCAACCCAGTCCTTGGGACTCCCCAGACAGCCTACATTTTTGCTCCCTCCCATCTCACAGGCAATCAAGCACACTAAATATCTGGTATGGTTGTGTAGGGAGCAAAAATGTGGACTGTAGGTGGGGCCCCATTGTGGTTAATCAACACAGTCAGTTAATCCTAATTGTCCCCCAGTGAACTTAAAAATTTGTCATCAATGGAAAGCCGATACTAGGAGTCACCAAGGATGCAAGCAACTAAAAGCGCAGAGCTTTGTCTTTCACGCAGTTGTAACTTGAGATTTTATCTGCCTGTAGCAACTGTGAACAATGGTAGTTGGCGTAGCAAAAACAACCAGATGACCTTATATACATGAGTTAATAAAACTGAACTTGTACACAGCCTGTTCACCTCATTAAATATTTACCAGACCTTTGTGGTCTAAATAATAGGTCGGCTGTAGTAATGTACCTTTATTTACCACAATTAATATATTGTGCCCTGTTTGTGGATTTATAAATAAACATAGGTGTAACCCAGGTGGGGTTATATGCACCTGGCACATAAAAATGAAAACACAATTCAGAACGTTTTCCCATCCATCCATCCATTTTCCAACCCGCTTATCCTGTTCAGGGTCGCGGGGGGTCCGGAGCCTATCCCGGAAGCA
>JAODKL010000037.1:8540887-8562516 GCA_026780765.1 Petrocephalus schoutedeni
CCACAACGGCACGGGGAGAACATGCAAACTCCACACACATGGAACTGGGCCGGATTCGAACCCCGGTCCCAGAGGTGAGAGGCGACAGTGCTACCCACTGCACCACCGTGCCGCCCCAGAACATTTTCCTCATAGATATTTAATTTTCCTAATTCTATGCTAACTCTACACTTTGGCATATCAGTCTCATTCTGTAACCAACAAGAAGTGAGGCCTTTAAAATATCCCTGATCTCATCTGTGCCACCCACTTCCTCTTCCCCACCAAGACACACACACACACACAGACATCTGTCCTTCTCCCAGTGTTTTATTTGAGGCTGGCTAGGTATCTCAGGACCCCCCACACAGAGAATTTTGCATCTTTCTGCTGTGTCATCATTATACTCGTGGAGCCTACTGGAGTTGTACTGTAACTGGTGTAATGTTCCAAAGATTTGGTTAAAAAAAATTATTTAGACCATATCAGTCACTTCATGTAGAGGAGATACTGGCCAGCCACCTGAGGTATATATGCGATATCAGGACTGATGATTTCTGATTGCCTTCTAGTCATTGTCCTCTATAGAGCATGCCTGTATAATCCCTTGAGGAAGAAGGGAGGCCACTAGATGTCGCTCTGGTACATTGTCTTTTTTCCCTCCTACTTTTTGAGTAATATTGACTTATAATAATTAGCAAAAAAAAAAAAACTGATGATTATAGAAAATTAAATACTCAATGTAATGAAAATATGAAAAATATATAGTTTCAATAAAACCCAAGTTTTTTTGAATGGCTTTGTCACTAGAGAAAGTAGCACACATGTGACATTCTGTAGGAAGTATGACTTGAGCTCATTTACTATCTTAAAAAAAATAATGCAGATCATACATGCAATTCCAAAGGCAAGAGCCTAAAACTGATTCACCAGTAAGTGGGATTGTGTGTTGCTCAGCGACAGACACTGTGATCGGGAGGTCACCGCTCACGCCCTGTGGTCAGCAGAGTGAACCTACCATTGGGCCCTTGAGCAAGGCCCTTAACCCTCCGTTACTCCAGGGATTGGCTGTCATTCTGAAATGTACCTTGCTTTGGAATAAAGCATCTGGTAAATAAATGTGAAGGATGGGGGCCAATATAGATTCTAAGAGTGGGAGAATGAAGATCCATAAAAGGCAGAACGAAAGGGGAAAACTGGACGAACGTTGGAGAATGACGCAGGCTGACATGTATAGCGGAAAGCGGGGGGAGACTGCATGTCCTGAAAATGAGGGATAGAAAGCACAGGGGGTAGAACTCACCATACCTGCAACAATGTCTATGTTAAAGAGTAAGAACTTGGACAAGAACCTGCTTTTGCTCTGGAATTAAATGCGGTTGGAAACCCGAGGCTGACTAGCTCAGGCGTTGCTCATACAGAAAGTAACCAGTTTTCTCACTGTGGGTATTCTGCTGTGTGTGAATGCCCTGAGATCTCCTAGTAGTGGAAAGCTGGGCTGTTTATTTCCTTTGCTTCTTGTGTTGGAGAACAACAACCTTGGGGAAGCACCTATTGACTACAATAAGCTCCTTTTTTTAAGTGAAATGTGTGTTTGGAACACGTCCAGTGGCTTTCTGGAATTGAATCGGGCCGGCTTTCTATTCTCATTCTTTGAAATGTTATGGGCCCTTGAGTTTTCAAACTGTTTCACACTGTCTCTCCTGCCTGCCCTGCTGCTGTCCCACTATTCATCGCACCGTCAGGAGCAGCACCGGCGCCTGTCTGCCATCACCTGCCTGCCCTCCGCATTTAGACTCAAATCTTAAAATTTGGACTGTGTAAATTAGCATTTTGCCATCTTGTAATTGTGACTTCCTCTGCCGGCCCACACAACATAGAATCCCCCTTTGATTCCTCCCAAGGTTTCTTCCTTCTAAGGGGGTTTCCCTTGCCACTGTTGCTTCTGGCTTGCTCACTGGGGCATTTGTCCAGCGATAATGAGAAGTGCTTTGAGACAATGTAACGAGAAAATGCACAATACAAATGAAATTTTTGAATTTTGCAGAAGCATCATAGTGCTGTCGCAATACAGCTGTGAAGCATAATGTGGTGCATAATTTCACTTATTATGAACCTAGCAATAATAAGGATATTTTAAATGCATTTCACTTTCCTTGCAGAAAATTCTATTCACAAATCATTAAAGGTTCTCTTTGACCATTAACTTTGGCTGTTAATGTTTATTTAAAACATATCAAGGACAGTCTGGCAAAAATCCACTTTAAACAATCTCTATGCAAGTATAATAAACAGCAGTTCTCTAGTAGCAAGTGTTGCATACTCTGACTACAACACTCGACTAGTTTTTTTTCGGTTATCAGGTTAAGGTGTTGTACCTGCAATTTTATCAATTACGATTTAACAATGAGGTCTGTATAGTGATTCAGTGTTATCATGTCAGAACTGTCCTTCTATAGCAATCAGTTCCCCTAGGTGGCAAATGACTTTGAACAGATTAACAAAAATCACGACACTTTAAACCACACTTTCCTAATTAATGTTGCGATTGCACTGATTCCGGCTGAATGTGGGTGCAGAAGCCTGGCTTCAGAATGTGTTGAGAGTAGCATTGCAGTGTGAGCTGGAGCCAGAAACTGCCAGAAGGGTCACTGCACACTGCAGTAATGAATGATGCATTTCAATTTAGTTCAGTGTCACATGATAATCTTATCCAAGGCATATTAACTTCACTGTTTCCTGAGAACCCTCACTTCAGTTTGAAAATTGTACCCTCTGTTCCCATGCAGAGACATTTCCTTCCCTGTTATTCTGAAAATAATGCATATCTTTTCTGAAATTTGCCTTTACGGTACCAGTCATTATCTCCAAATGCTTGAATTTTGCATTGTCATTCAGTATCGTTCTGATCATTAAATGGTCACATAACTTTGTAGAGAAGAAAATGGCTAGCAGTGTTTGGTGAACCATGCATGTGCCACAGTCCAGACTGTTTGCATCATGCATACTGTATGGTACTGGTGGTTTTAGGGATTCTTGTCACCAAATAGTTACTTCAACATTAGTTCAAATAAACAAACTGATGACCATAGGTGGAAATTAGCAGGATAACATTTTAAGCTAGATTTGAGAAATCACATCCTTTTCACGTGTAGTGTGTAGTTAGAGTACAGAATAGTCTTCCTGTTGGTGTAGCGCAGGGGTCTTTTAAATAAATAAAAAAAAATATATATATATATACATATATAATATATATATGTAAGATTTTAACAGTTGTGAGCTATTAGTTGAATTCTCCCCCATTGAGCTTGATGGGCTGAA
The DNA here is from genome assembly GCA_026780765.1 of Petrocephalus schoutedeni. NCBI lineage: Eukaryota > Metazoa > Chordata > Actinopteri > Osteoglossiformes > Mormyridae > Petrocephalus > Petrocephalus schoutedeni. The sequence continues at coordinate 8,544,188 of JAODKL010000037.1, forward strand.
TGGCCTCCTCTCATTCGTAAATTTCTTCATTCTTAATTTTGTTCTTATGTTCATCGTCCTCATGTGCCTACTGAAGCAGCTCCATACTGTAAGTCCTCCTGCTGGCCTTCGCGAGCACAGCAAGCCTCGGCCGCGCGCGTGCTTCCCTCGGAACCTTCGCCACACCAGTGCCGCTGTGTGTGCAGCCGCCTCTCGGTGTGAATCCTGCTCCGTCTCCTGTTCTGTGTATTTGTCTTTCTTGTGGCTTATTTCACCCTAACCCACCATCATTCCGAGAATTTACACTTCGAAATGGTGCCAGATAATGTGTGTACTATTGCTTGCAACTTTATCTTTTGCTAATCGGCTTCAGCTTTTTGCAGAGATGCGCTGGGCTTTTCTATTAATTGCCACAAAGCCACACACTACTCCTTATTTAAATGGTGATCTACAGCTTCCGCATTCGGGGGTCCGCACGGGCTCTCATTCCCCCACCTCTTCGCAGAAAAATACGCTGATTAATAGACTTTCCCCTGCTCTCCCCTGTCACCACAGAGCCCACTTTGAAAGAGAGAGAGTGTTAAAGTAAGTTTAAATTATGTTTATGTAAGCAGAGCCTTAGCTCCAAAGAAATGTCCAATTTTGATTCTTTTGAGGAACCAAGCTCCAGCTGTCCCTGAATCAATGGGGGTTAAGGGCCTTGCTCAGCAGCATAAGGGTGAACTCACTTTTCCGAAACTGGGATTTGATCCAATTACCTTCTGATCACAGGCACAGTGTCCTCACCTCCCGAGTCACGCACCATGTGTAACGCTATTGAAGGATACCAGTCAAATGGCCTCTCAGCACCCAATTCATTTTGAGGAGAAATTTGATGATTTGTGGAAAGTCCTCTTACCCTTCCATCTTGAGGGGTGACACTGCTGTATTGTGCTTCTCCATGCGCAGGAAAGTGAAAAAACAGCATCACAGCCACCACTCAGACTACATTAAAATTACCTCATGAACACTACACTCCTTCTAACAGCATATTGGTACCTTAGTTATTTGCCCTAATATTTAAACTATTACATACAATGCTAACTATTAAGGGGTAGCTTTCAAAACAAAATTTCCACTGCTAAGCCCAAAACGCACTATAATATTTTAGGCTGCGAATATTTTAGGTTACATAAAGGGCATTCATCTATATTCTGCTAAAAACTTCAGGTTTTACAAAGTAAACTAAACTGAAAGGCTCCTGTGCTTGGATAAATAGTTCAGATCTTCTTGAGCTTTTACTAGCTTGTTCCTTTGATTGAAAGATTAACATTAGTGACACATGCATGATTACAGGAGACTGACCAATCAGCACACAACAAGAACTCAGAGCTTAATTTTATATATATACAGCTGTCCTTGGAATCGATAACAAAGTAGAGAGTCTCCAAACGGGTTCAATGAATTTATTGCAGCTCTGCGAGCACTGTGAAACTAAAGCATGAATATGAATAAGCAGTGAGTTTTAAACGTTATTCAGAACAAATGTTAACAACCTCAATAATAGTTTAGTGTACATACAAATTCAATAGAACAAAATATTCGGGAGTTACACAAACATAAATATGTCTTCTAAACAAAGAATAACATTACATAATAATCCAGGGACTTACTTTACAGTGCATACTTAAAGATGTCATACCTCGCTCCACATCCCAAGGGTGAAAACTTCTTAGCTTCTCTCAATTAACCTTCTTAAGTGATTCACGATACATGCTGCTCCCGCAGAGATGCATGAGAAGTGCAATAGAGCGTGGTCCTAAAATATGCTGTTTTTCCCATAAACTCTCACTATTGCACGCTACTCTCGCATCATCTCATAAATTTCAATTGAAATTTTCAATTCAAATTTCAAATTTCAGTAAAACCCCCTGATAATTATGTGGTCACTTACACACTATATTGCCAAAATTATTGGGACACCCCTCCAAATCACTGAATTCAGGTGTTCCAATCACTTCGATGGCCACAGGTGTATAAAATCAAGCACAATAAGCATGCAGACTGCTTCTACAATCATCTTTGGTCATTCACAGGAGCTCAGTGAAGCTCAGCATGGTACCGTGATAGGATGCCACCTGTGCAGTAAGTACATTCATGAAATTTCCTAGCTACTGAATATTCCATGGTCAACTGTTACTGGTTTTATAACAGTTAAAGCGGAAGCAATTGGGAACAACGACCGCTCAGCTGCGAAGTGGTAGGCCACGTAAAATCACGGAGCGGGGACGGCACATGCTGAGGCTCACAGTGTGCAGAAGTCACTAACGTTCTGCAGAGTCAGTAGCTATAGAGCTCCAAACTACATGTGGTCTTCAGATTAGCTCAAGAACAGTGCGTCGGGAGCTTCATGGAATGGGGTTCCATGGCAAGTGCAAAGCAAAGCGTCGGATGCAGTGATGCCACTGGACTCACTGGACACTGCCACTGGACTCTAGAACAGTGGAGACATGTCCTCTGGAGTGATGAATCATGCTTCTTTGTCTAGCAATCCAATAGACGAGTCTGGGTTTGGTGGTTGCCAAGAGAATGCTACTTGCCTGACTGCATTGTGCCAAGTGTAAAGTTTGGTGGAGGGGGGATTATGGTATGGGGTTTTTTTTTCAGGGGTTTTCTGGGTTTAGCCCCTTAGTTCCAATGAAAGGAATTTTGAATGCTTCAGCATACAAAGCCATTTTGGCAATTTCATGCTCCCACCTTTTGGGAACAGTTTGGGGATGGCCCCTTCCTGTTCCAGCATGACTGCGCTCCAGTCCACAAAGCGAAGTCTATAAATGCTGTTCAGCCAAATGGCTACTTCAATAAAGACATGGATGAGCAAGTTTGGTGTGGTTTGCAGCACAAAGCCCTGACCTCAACCGGATAGAACATCTTTGGGATGAATTAGAGAGGAGACTGTGAGCCAGGCCTTCTCGTCCTTCTCGTCCATCAGTGACTGACCTCACAAATGCTCTTCTGGAAGATTGGTCAAAAATTCCCATAAACACAATCCTTAACCTTGTGGAAAACCTTCCCAGAAGAGTTGAAGCTGTTATAGCTGCAAAGGATGGGCCAGCTCCATATTAAAGCCTGTATTAAGAATGGGATGTCATTAAAGTTTGAGTCTGTGTGTAATGGCAGGTGTCCCAATACTCTCGGTGATGGTGTCTATATATATATATATATATATATATATTGTTTTTTTCAGTTATGTATAGATAGAAAGATAACATATAGAGGGAGGTCTAAATGATGTGTTAATATATACTGTGAACCTTAGAAATTACGGAATCAAAAAGCAAGGTACTTCAACGGCTTCTTTGAATTACAAGTGGTGGGGGTGTAGAAAATGTGAAACTGAGAAAGTGTGGAGAGGTAGAAGTATTTTTATACTGTTGTGTTGGGGAAATTGGTACACTTGAGCTGTAAATGATGAGTGTGGTTAAATAAATCTGCAACGAAATACAATAATGTAAATAATATACTATCGTAATTACTAAATAAATCAGTGGCTGCATGATGAATTGTTGGATGGCCTGTGACCAGCCTGTACTCTGTGTGTGTGTGTATGCGCACCCTGCAATTGACTGAACATCCACCCAGGGTGCTAACATGCCTTTGAACCTGTATCCTAGCATAACCACCTGGTCACCTGGAACATGCTGCTGTAGAAGATGTAGAAGATGCATGGAGGACAGACAAGTGGAATTACTTTAAGAAATGGCTTAGAGCGAAATATTGAACTGTTACTAAAAACTACATTTCTTTTTTCCATACTTGCACCTTCAGTTGTCAGGTCCAACCATACGTAGCCATGCTATGGCTGTGGTGTTATTACCCTGGCTTTAGTAGCATGATTGGGGGTTATTCATTAACTCAGTGAACTGTCAAAAGGAAGCAAACCCCCTCCCACCCAGCCATATTGCTGTCTGTCTCCCGAGACACAAACTGCCAAATTGTGACCAGATGGTTTTCAAAACCAATGTGTCACACCGAAGCAACATCTAACAGATGACAACTAGGAAAAAATGAGAAGGAGACTGACTTGTTTTTGGCAGAAACCAAAGAGCGGTTTCTTGGAAGCTGGACGCAGCCTACAACTGAAACAACAACAAAAAAGTCATGCATAGGATGTCAATAAATTATTAATTACAGTAGCAGTTTTGCTAACTGAATGCACTCACAATGGCCTGTATTTTCAGGTTAAGTTGTTTTGTTTAGCTAATCTTTCAGACTGAACTGTTCTCTGACACATTGTTGCTGCATGCTTGTGTCTGTATCATTTCATTTTGTTCATTTTGTGCACCCACTAGCTCACAGCAATATGTCAATTCATATGTGAAAATCTATAAATATTTCCCCACATAGCTGGAGACTGAGATCTGACTTCCTGTCAAAGTCGGTGAAACCGAGAACAGGAAACGTACTACAGCATGCAGAGTGCTTTTCGAACAAGTGGTCCACGTCAAAGCTCATCGCAGCAGTATTGTAAGTTTTTTTTCTGCTCGAACATTCCCACAATGCCTCTGAAGGTGGTGTGTGTTGTGTTTTTTTTTTGTTTTTTTTTAATACATTGAAACAACATTACATGAATGTTGCCACAACACGAGAACTGAAAGTTGATGGCGCGGTCGTTTCAGGGAGTCTTTTAGAAGACAGTAAAGGGGGGCCTTGCTGTTCTGCAGATGCTTCAGGATGGCGTGCTGTAAGATGAAAAGAGCGACTTCCCTGTCTTGTTCCAAAAAGTTGAACAGAAAGCACTGTGGCATGCATGGTAAACAGCCAGCTTGGCACGTGCTCCGGTTTTAAAGAGTTCTTACTAACATTCAGAACATCACAGCAAAAAATGAAATTCCATAAATACAATAGCCTAGGAGAGAAATGAATGATGTGAAAGATATCTGTGGTATTGTTTTTCACTCTTGGTTTTAGTATTAGTGAGGGAGCAAAAAACTGTCTATCTGGGGGTCCTTGAAGATCGGGTTGGGAAACCCTGCCATAGATGAAGTCCCACTAGGGGTGACCTACAGGTACCATATCATGAAACCCGATTTTCAATTCTGGTTTCTGTGACAATATCATCCCATGTATCAGGAGAAAGGTGTAGCCCTGCTGACTCACCCTCTATGTAATAAGTATTTATTAATATTTGTTAAGATAATGAGTGAAATGTTTGCCATTTTTCCTCACTTATGCATGTCTGCAAGTGCAAATGCACCAGATAAACTAGCACATTAGTAGTCCGTGCAACTGATGTCTGTTTTTCACATAGGACTGTAAGCATGTCTGCTGGAATTTCCTTATGTAAATGAAAGAGGATGTTGTTCCTTTTTCTGAGCCTATCTGAAAGAGAAACATGGTGATCAGGCAAAGGTTTCCTCTGCGCATGAACCCATTTGCATGTGGGCGTCCCCGGACGTGCAGCTTCGCCATGTCATGCTTTTCCATCGTTTTCGACCATGTGGTCACCTCTGGCGTTTACCTGCCTCCACCCCCGCCGTGTTTTCCCGCTCGGGCCAGCTTGCGTCGCACTCAGAGTTCCCTCCCTGGTTTCTTTTGCGGGTCAGCGGTGGCCGCCTCTCAGCCCGTGAGTCAGTGGATGGGCGAGTACCTCACCGTAATTGAAATGAGGTCAAGACTCCCAACTGCATTTAGCAAATTGTATAACTCAGCTCTTATCCACATGGTCGCATTTATGAGTCTCTGCACTGGCGCTAACATTGTCATGTGCAGCTGCAAATCGAGTCACATGCAGCAAACATTCATCATTGTCATCGTGCAACTACTATAGAAAACTGCGATGTGGCAGTGCTTACCCAAGTCCCATGAAGCCTTAATCCACCCAACAAGACACCAACCTAACCCAACAACCTAACTAAGCTTGTGGCCATTTCAGCTGGAACTATATTTTGCCATTTGCACGGCTACAGAAGTACAAGTAAATCGGAATTCTTACACGGTCCCCTCTGTCTCCTTGGTCACAATCTCATACTTTCACTATGACACTGTGGTGGAAGTGGAGGCATATTTCTCTGTCCTGAACTTGTTTAACAACCAGCCTAATTGCTGTTGGAAAGAAGCTGTTCTGATAACATGACATTAGTCTGATGATGCTCTCAGGGCTTTGGTGCCTCAGATTAGACCCCTACTTCATCCACCTGAACAGAGAGTGTCCTATGAGCCCTCCCTTGTTGGGAGAAGCCCTCTTATTTTTGCATGTTGGCACATGCGGAAACTCACCCAGGCACATACCACACACACTTCTCGAAATACTACCACACACACTTCTCAAAATCGACATTAAATTCACAGGACTCAAAAGCCATGTTAGAAATTTTTTATTACATTTTGTGTTTTACAAGCGCCAGTATATAATACATGCAAACAGCATGATTATGATGGGAATCATACAAAAATATCCTGTGTTCAGATGCAACACAGAAATAGAAATGTGCATAAAGGGAAGTGAGTCAGGGTCATGTGTTAGAAACTACCTGAATGGTAAAATGGCACGAAACTAGTCATTTCACAGAAATGGACCTTCCAGTACATGCACATCCACACGAAACGTTAAATATATTTATATAGTTTTGAATATGAAATCATTTCACTAAGAAATGTAGGAGTTTATAGGCTTAAGCTTCAATTTCCTATGGTTGTTAGTCATTTCATTTTAAGAGAACGCCTATCTTTTTCAGTCCTTTGATGCATCAGGCTTGATGAGCAACTTCTGGACACACGTCAAGCAGACCAACGCTTTTGCCATTTTTTTCCCCCCGGATGAAGGAATGAAATGCACATTAGAAAGCAGAAAGGGAGGAAAACACGACTCTGATAGGGACGAGTTTTACAGACTAACACTGTCTTGGATAAAACAAAGAGACATATATAAGCACATATACACTCATATATGTACATATTCATATAAAATGTTTCTTACAGTGCAGTACATTGTAGCCATCACACATTTTAGTAGGTGTCATCTCACTGATGAGTGTTTAACACTTCCTACAGCTCACCGCTCATGCACTTCCGCCTCTCAGAATTAGGGCAGAAGGGAAGGGGTCATGCTGATAAGCTGTACCCGCACCATCCCACACAACCCCGCCCCCCCCTCCGATCCCGCCCACCCCGCCTAACTCAGTGGTCACAGTCAAGACAAACATTCAGCTTAGTAAGACAGCAAAATGGCAGCATGGAAATCGCAGGGTGCTGGTGCATGTGCTGTGGACATCGGTTTCCTGCCAAGGATTAGCCATTGTGACCATGGCAAAAAAAAGAAGCAGCAGAAGAACAGAAACGTAAATAATAATATTTAATTAAACCTGGCGATCTGGCGGCAGCGATGGTGTGAACAGACAATTTGGTGGCTAACCGAAGGTCAGATCCATGTCATAAATTGAAATGGGTATGATGTTGGGCGTAAACTCAAGTCCTTTGTCCAACAAGCTTAGCTGTGGCCCAGAGATTAAGAGAGGGGGAATTTCGATGGAGTCTTTAGGGAGCGAGTTTGGGAGGAACGATAAATCCGTTTGCCCTAGCAGGACCGAGGGTTGGGGAACAGTCAACCTGAAGTCTTCCTCTGGGATAAAAACGGTTGAGGAGTTATGTGTCTGTGTCATGGCTTGGCTGTCACATTCAGTCTGCTGCTGTCCTCCTCCTACGTGGCACCAGAGACATTGCCCTTGGCCTGAACACACACACGCCATCTGGCTGGGCCTGTACCCGACGCTGACAGCTATGCAGTTGTCCATCATGCTCTGCATTGCTCCTTCTGCCTGCCCTTGACCCCCAGCCTGGACCTCAGAGGAACCTTGAGTCACTTCCTGGGTGATCAGAGGTACCAGATGCTCAGGAGTCAAGCCAGAATGCCCAGCGTCCAGATTGCTGGCGTCGCTGTACTGAGATGCCACCCTGTCAGGCTGGTGGGGAGCACAGCATCCAATCTCGTTCTTGCTTTGTAGTGCAGAGAGGTCCTCCAGCCCCCTTCTGCCGGCACTGCCGTCGACTCCATCAAGACTCCCACACCCGCTGTCTTCCTTCTGTTGTTTCACGCTGTCCTGCTTCGCCTCTCCGTCCATCTCTGAGGAATGCTGGCCCATGCTCACCCCGCTGTCCATGCTGTGCCTCCTCTCCTCGCCCTCCTCCGCTGGTGTCGCCTCCGTCACCTTTTGGGATTTCTCGTCGGCTTTTCGGCTTATCAGGAGAAATCCTTTATCGGTCACAATCTCGACTGAAACTTCTCTCAGGGTGAGCGGCCTCCATCCAGTTCCAGGGGATTTCTGAAGGGGGAAATAGTAAAGTTCCTTAAATACGATCACGTAAAGAACCAGCGAAACTAGACGATTAGGTGCAATGTGAGAAGTGGAAGTGGCTCTTTTTTTTTCATTTTCTTTTTACGATGTGAATGAGATCGAGATTGAGTTTGAGTTTGGCGCCTGATTTAGAGCTGTTGCGCCGAGTTCAGCTTTTATAGGTTGTATTTCCCCGTCTTCGTGGAAATTGTGAGAGAGGAGAACTTCACCTTAGTACACTTCAGTCACAAGGCTTCCCCTCAGTTAATTCTATTGTTGCATTCTTTTTTGAAAGCATATATCACACTTTTCTGATACAGATAGAGTAAATATCATATCACACTGTGGTCCCACACATCTGTATGTGCCGTCTGCATGTCTCCCTCGTGCTCTCTCTGGGCATTCCACATGCCTCCAACAGCACAGAGACATGCAGTTAGATGAGTTTGCATGAATTTGCATTTCTAAACTGCCCTTATTTTGTGCGTGGCTGGGCTTCTCCTGTGCCCGTCCAGGGTTCACCTCTCAGCCCCCTCACTATTGACACTGTTCTGGATATGTGGAAGTTAGATGAATGGGTTCTATAATGGAAAAAACGATACCATTGGCAAGTTTTTGTTTTTTTATTCTGCATTCAAACTACAAACTACAACACCAAATATATCCCAAAACCATGACATGCGCCATTTTTGCGAAATAGTTGACGTTATTCCTGCCGTATTTAGGTGGCCATAATGTTTTCACTCATCCGTGTATATATAATCAATAAACTGTGGTCAATTCCGTTGTGATATTTGCAGTGAGCAATGTGCGAGAATTGTAGGCAAAGCTTACCAGTGTTATGGGTAATTTCTCTGGCTCCTTCAAGAAGCAGTGTAGAAATTGGGCCACTACTAATATGGCTCCCAGGATGCAAATGACAAGGGCCGGGACTACAATTGGATACCACTCTGCCAGGAGGAAAGAGAGGTTTTCATACACATGTACTCAGTGACACACGTGTCGAATGACTAGAATAGGCTTCTATTACCCACATAAAACCATGTGACAGGAGTCAATGAATGAGAGTAGCATAGGACGAGTGATGCAAACAGCGGCCAGTGGCGTACCTGGGAGGGGCAGTGGGAGACATTGCTCTTGGGAAGCCTCACTGACGGCCATCCCCGCTTTGTCCTCGACGACCAAACGGACACAGTACTCCCGTCCCCACTGCAGGGAGCCTAAGCTCACCTCTGGAAGCTGCTCCTCTGAGTTCCATGTTACGTTCTTCAGCATCTGCTGGTCCAGCAGGGAGAGAGTCAGACGCAGACACTCAGCGGGGCTGGACTGGCCATCTGGCAAACGGCCCCTGGCACCCCAGCTTGGCCCAATTCATAGCAGCAACATTGTATCACATTGCATCATCTGCTATGAGGACTTATGGGCAATGGTACCTTGTGATTTCCTTTCTCTTGCAGGTAGATGTGATAGACGAGGCCATATATGAAGATGTTTTTCAGGACTGGACTGGTGTGTATTCTGACATTCACTGAAGATGAATTACCAGAAACAGAGAAGCCTGGGGGCAGGAGCTTACCTAGGAAACAAAAGGGCATGAGGATCAGCCAGGCAAGTACCTAAAAGATGGAAGTAGGTGGTAGAATTGGTAATGAAAATGAGAATCATAAATACAGTGATCTTTGGTAAGCCCAGTGACACATTGATCAATCTGTAATGGGCCTGAAATGCCTGTATTACTGAGCTGATATTACACATACAGTGCCCGTGGAAAGGCTTGGGACGTTTGCTTGATTCTGTAAAAATGTCGCACATACACTGGTTTCATGACAGAAGTCCATTGTTGACTCATTCAGTTTTATTCTTGCCATTTTGCAGTTAATTGCAATTGTTTTACTTAAAAACTACGGGTTGTTTCTAATATGATATATATTTTCTTCTAAACTAATGAATAAAGTGATGATTTTTTGTTATAAAATGAAAAAATGTGCAATATATCTTGGGAGCAAGCGTCCCAAGAATTTCTGAGTTTATGTGGAAAAAGTATGTCATTGGCTGAGAGCAGTACAGACTCCGCTATACATTGCATTTTCTGTTTTGTAATTGCTGTATACAGTATGTGTTTCCCAATCCGGCCCTCAGGGACCCACAGCCAGTCCATGTTTTTGCTCCCTCTCAGCTCCCTGTCAGACAGTCCACATGAGAGCAAAATTGTGGATGGTCTGTGGGTCCCCAAGGACCGGATTGGCAAACACGGCACTAGAAGGTCAAAGCATCACAGGGCAAAGACAGCCTGGATGCGATGCCAGTCTATCTCAGGGTACACACTCACCCTCTGGGTAATTCACTGATACAAATTCACATGACCACAGGTCAGTCGGAGGAAATACTGGAGGATCATGCAATCGGGCCCATAACCGTGAAGGTGTGTATCTGCTCTGAGCCACCATGTCACGCACATACATGCTGTATGTGTAGTTATTCCTGGTGCTCATTTTGCTTGGCAAATTACCAGTAACATCAAACAGGCAAATTTTCAGGAAGTTGACCATACTGTAAATGGGACTGTTACAGAAGTAATGGCATGTAAACAAACATGCGTCGGTGGTGGGCTTACTATCTCTGAGATTAAATGATCTGGTCCTGGTCCAGGCTGAGTTGTTCTGTCCAGTGACAACTCGAACCCGGGCCCGGTATTTATGGGTTGTCACACTGATGATGTCAGAGAGGTCACAGAACAGCAGGGTAAAGTTGCAGTTGGGAACAGATGTCCAGTTTGCGTTGGATCCATGCCTTAAGCTGTTAAAATATGCCATCACCTTTATTTTTATCAAGTCTTCATACACCAAGTCAGAGGCTTCATTACAATTTATTTCAGCTGACATTGAGTTAACATTTAAACCACAAGTAAAGTGATCATATTTATACTAATTTTACTCTATTATTTTTTTCTTCAAAGTTTTCTTTCGATGACTGATTAATCCAAATCCTCTTCTACTTTAATGGTCTTCATTAAAGTAGAATTTGATAAACATTTAGAGTAAGGATGCTAATATTTTCTCTTGCAATCTAGTTTCATTTAAATAAGAATAGTTTGTCTCGGGCAGTATGAGAAAAATCCGACTTACTCTGTCAGTTCAATGTCATAAAGAGAGGACGGCAGAGCCCATTCAGGGGCTGTCCAGTGAAGGGTCACCTTCCCGTCCCATATGGACACAGAGACATTTATCATCTCATTGGGATCCACCCCTGGGTTAAAGAAAATGTCAACATGTTAATGCAGGACAGGTAGGACATGCATCACTGTGCAACAGTGTTACCTTGTGGAATGACCATGGCAATGCTCTTATTAAAATTGTATGAATTTATTTATGGAGAAACGCACTGGAACACTAATGATTATTGGCTGTGGTTTGCAGTTCCTTGCTAAATGTACTTCAGCACTAATTAAAGCCTTATGTTCACAGACCTACATGCTATTGCTTCATAATTCAAAATGAGGGATATATTTTCAGAGTACCATCCATCTACCAATCACTTATACTGATCAGTGTCACATGGGGGGCCCAGAGACTATCCCAAGCAGGGTAGAGCACAAGACACAGGTATACACTAGACAGGTTGTCAGTCCTTTGTAGAGCACCAAGTTTCCAGTTTTCGTTTATTATTATAAAGGATCAATGTTTCCCAATCTAGTCTTCGGGGCCCCCAGGACAGTCCATGATTTTACGGACTGTCTGGCAGGGAGCTCAAAGGGAGCAAAAATGTGGACTGTCTGGCAGGGAGCTCAGAGGGAGCAAAAACGTGGACCAGCTGTGGGCCCCTGAGGTCCGGACTGGAAAACACTGTAATAGGTCATTAGTTAATGACTTCTAGTTAAAGTCTGTTGAGAAAAGTGTTCCAATTTTTAGATGCATTGTGATCCTATATATTCGATATTTCTACACTTGCAATGTAGAATACAGGCAAAACATCTCTGTCACACTGTCAATTTAAGAGAAAAAAATGCAGATTCAGATTTGAAACATTTCATATATACCAATGCTGGAATTTCTCATGGGCCTTTCCAGTACATGATGAAACGATCAAAAAAAACAGCTGCCGACTTTGTCATGCTAACTCACATTGATGATTTTTGTTCATTGAAAGTATGCCTCAACACAAAACATTGTTCTTCCTTAGAATGAAAAGCTTATTTTTTAAGTTTAAGTTCAGACTAAATTTAAAAAGCCTCTTTATTTACCAAAAGAGGAACCACCTCCACTGTAATTTCCAACTTTAGTTTCATTCTGGCCGTCAGTGGAAAAGTCCGATATAACTTCAATGCAGTTCTAACAAATTTACGGTTCTTGAAACTTTAAAGAATCAATAGTTTTTAATTAATTGGTAAAACACAAATCAGATTTCACTCTCAAAGAATATATAATTATTGATAAAAAAAATAGACAAATTATAAGTCTTGAAGCATTTTAGCATGTAAAAAGACCTTAATGCTGAACTCTACCATGTAGCTCTGTTAATGATCCTAAGCACACCTTGAGGTTATACAAGTACTTTATCTAAATCAGCAAAGTCAAATTTGAGCTATTTTTTAATCTTACCTTTTGTAGAACTGCAAAACCCTAACAAAAAAAATGCAGTACAAAGTGAATACAGGTAATCCATCTTTAGTTAGAAAACGAACATTATCCTTCTCCTGTCAGTGAGAGAATCCACAGACTAAGACCATCTCGTCTGAAAGTCTGAGGGAAAGCCAGGTGAACCTGCAGCGGACGATGTTAAATTATCCAGGCAGGAGTCCAGAAAAGCCAGATTCAAAGACGAGGTCACAGACTGCTTGGATTGAACCTAAGCAGCCTCAATTCTGTTGTGTTGCAGGTCTATGCCCTGGAAACCTAACATTGTGCGTTAGCTCTTGGCTGTTTGCTGTTTGCTCTTGGCAATGTATGAATGCCGATCTGTTACACCCTCTCGTCTTTTTGCTCTCTCTCTCTGTCTCTGTCACACTCTTGTGTAAGCCCAGGGCTTCCTGTTTCCCCCCCCCCTCTCTCTCTCTTACCCCCTCATTCTTCGAAATACACATATTTTTCATGCTTTCTGTAAATGAGTCGTCTGGTGTGTGTGACTTGCATGTCTGTATAAAAAGAAATATCATTTTAAATATAAAAGCAATATCTTTTTGTCACTAAGGTTCCCGCGAGTGTTCCTCCTGTCTGTCTTTCAATAGAGTTATTTACTCTTTTCCCTAACCCGGAGGCTATGGGCACAGGGCAGGGACTAACCCAGGACAGAGCACTAACCCATTGTAGGGCACACACACTTACTGCATGCCTATGGACAGTTTGGCTCCAATTGACCTTAGCATGTATTTGGACAATGTGAGGAGAACATGCAGATCCACACATGTGGAGCCAGGGTTGAGACTTTAACCAGGGGCCACCACCATGTCACTGCCACCAAACCATTGCAGAAAAATGTCTGCGCATAGCCTTTTTCAGTCTGTGAAATTAGTACTACTAAAGGCTGTTAAAGTAAATCTATCATACTCTTCTGTGTCAATACTGTCCATTTCCTCTCACATACAAGTTTATTTTTAGCAGAAGTAGCAACCACTTAGAATTCTCTTCTTTCAGCTATTTCCTCATCTAGGTAGAATTATATTAAAGAGACCAGGGGATTTCTCGCATCTAATATGTAATTTTATCGTGGAGACATGAATCACGTAAAAAAAAAAATTAAATAAATAAAAAAGATTGTTAGGGTTAAGCACAGCCCTACCTATGCATTATTTTTTCCAGAGAGTTTTATCGAAAAAGAGAAAAAACAATTCTTATTTCAAGAATGCATTATGGTACAGTAAGACAAGTAATAACAGCCCAAAGTGACTCAAACCAGGCAGAAGGAGATGACGATAAGCCCTCTGATTCTTGGGAATGCCTCTTTGTCAGCAGCGGGTTGTCATATTCTGTCTTTTAATGGAGTTTCATGCCATAAATTACACCTGGTAGTTTTTTTGTTCATTCACTGATATTCAATACTGCTTGGCCATTCCTGGGTCACGGGGATCCTGAAAACAAGACACTTCCTGTGTCCTGTGCACTAAGACCCGAGGCATGTTGCATAATAAAGAATAAAACAAGATCAGAAATGTTTTTACACGTCTTTACACGTATCTTTAAAATCACCGTGGGATCGATTACTTTTTTTGAGACAGTTTGAAATGACCAAGGGGAAATTTTGTTGAAAAATCCAAAAGTACCCAAAGAGTGCCCAAAGTACTTCCTTCTGTTAAGAAACAAAGGAAAATAATTTGCACCCTGACATGGAGCATTTGGTCAGCCTGTCCAAAATGGCCCAGATATGTGTGTCCTGTGACGGACTGGCATCCTTGTTGTTCTGTGCCAACAACGAGTAAGAAGCAGGGCAAGAGAGCGAAAGAATCTGAGCAACATTAAAGTCCTACAAAGAAGGAGCCTCCAGCGTGACCCCTATCATGGTGATGAGGGCAAGATATGCATAGTTAAACTACCATCTTAATGCGTGGCGTGATCAGGTAAGGACATGCTTGTTTAAGTTTAGATATCGCAAGCAAAAAAGCAAGGATGTGACGGCTGGAGGTATGGACAGGGTTGGTGAAAGGGAAAAGGAGGGCGTAACGCGGGGATGAGATGAAGGCTCAGGAACGGGAGGGGATGGAGAGACACGTAGCAAACGCAGTAAGCGGAACGAAAACCAAAGACAGTGGTTTCTGCGTGAGCAGGGAAAGCACGCACATATGGATCTGGGCTCAGTCGTATATACCAATGGGGAAAACACTAGAGAAATACATTAACTGCTTGTCACCTGATTTAAGCCCCTCCCCTCTCCTGGCCATTCAGTATACTAATCAGAATAATTGTGGATATTGTATATTTTCCGTATTGGACAACTATAAAATATCTCTTGATGATCCCTATACAGTATCTGGTTACCATTATGTACTTGTCTTAGGGTGTGTTGGCGTGGCTATCATGCACCAGCATAAAAATAAAACAGTAGTATCATCACTCTCAGTACCAAAATAAACCAGCTGGAGCAATCTAAGTAGAGACAGTAGATGGATTGCCAATGTATGGGAATGGGGGCTGGGTGGTGACAGAATAACTTGCTCATTGTACAGCTGACATGTCACCAGTATCTGTACAATATATTTTCCCATTGGATGATTTTTCTTTTTTTGGGGGGGGGGCACAGGTGCAACTGACAAATGACTAACATGACATGGGCGACTCTGAACACCAAAATGGGATAATTTGTCTGTTAAAAGGTATTTTTATGTATGTATGTATTTGTAGGAACTCATTCCATTGAGCCCTTCCTCATTGCAAAACCTAAGCCGCTAACCCAAGTCTTGGTCAAGTATGCTGCAGTAGTACACAACGTTATAAGTTAGCATGGTGCTAGTATGCTAGCAGGATATCTGTATGGCTTCTGAAGAACGTGGACCGAGCTTAGTCAGCCGTGTTTGATAAAAATGCGTGGTAAGGCAAAGTTTGGTTCCTCATCACACATCCTCTTTTTTGAAAAATCTGGGACAGGCAAGTGACCAGAATCTACAGACAAGTCAAAGGGTTGTCTATTGTCTAGTTAGACCATGACTTGGGAGACTTTGTATTCACACAGTCAACATGAGGAAAATCACCAGTCAATTCCTAGATATTTAATTTTCATATTTGCTATTTAATGTATTGCTACTGTAGTACAATTCAAATAAGAATTTTTTACAATTATGTGACAGTATTGGCATTATAACATTTCCTGGGGCATTAATTGCAGGCATATAACAAGTAACCAATTCAGTTATTTAGGTTGGAAAATACCTGCAAGAAATGTTGTATCTGAGATTTTTTGATAGACACCCGCCATAAATGCTGGTTTATCAACAGATTCAAGTATAAGCTAGTTATGCAGAGGCTATGCAATGAACTGAATACATTTCAGCATCGCACAAGGATTTAGGCCCAAGAACAGGGCAGAAATGGGGGCTATTATACCTCTGTTTAAAATGCTGAAGGGAAGGTCAGCCCTAACGACAAACTAACTTGAGAATCAGGATATTTATATTGCAGGTTACGGATGTGCCATAGAGATATGGTGGGGGCAGTTACCTGAAGAAGAGCAGGATTAAGAACCTCCACAACCCCCATATGATAAAGTCCAGTGCCAGGACCAGCGAGGTGAGAACAGCTGATCAGGAGTAGAGGTCCTGCCAGGCAGTAGGGATGAGACAGCAAAGCACCTGTACCAGACGGGAACAGGTTTTTGAGAAGAAGGTCTCATGGACAGACTTCTGGCAGGCAGAACCACATCATGTTGAATTCCTGGTCCAGGGAATTTATAATGTCCACCCTGGCCCATCCAACCTGCACTGCTGAAGCTTAGCAGTGGCACCAGAGTGCTCTCTTTTCTGTGGAAGGGGGCCCTCAAGCAAATCCTGAGCAGCTGTCCAGAGGCTCTGAGGGAAGGCCCAATATCGCAGACCATTGCAGAGACAAGCTTCAGTGCCATTTCCAACTGCTGGACGTTCAAACCCTCCAAGCCAGCCACTAGATTCATTAGACCAGGAAAGAAGCCAGAAATGCTGCCCAAATCACCAACAGGGCTTCTCAGCATGGCACAGGACTAGCAGGGAATGGCAGACTTGGCAAACTGAAGGTCCCTCAGCACATTGCCAAGACCTGACTCATACCTGACGTCATCCCGGTGGCAGAGAGTGTGGTCATGCTGGAACTTACCGTGCCATGAGAAGAGCATGTTGAGTAGAGAAGCATGAAGGCCTAGTCAACGATTGCCACAGATAAGAGGTAGGGTGCAGAGGCTTTGCAGGGCAGTACTCAGCAGGACATACTCTGCACCACTAGGGAATGGAGAAGGCGAGCTATCAGTGACAGCACAGAGGCCTCAGAGATGATGAAGAAGGAAGGTCCATGGGAGATGGTTACTAGGGCACAAGCTGTGTTTCTGCACTTGTGGCTCATTTTAGAAGCTGGACGCATAGTCTAGACTGTTCTGCATATGCCGTCTTGAAGAATCTTGAATCTTGAATCTTGAATCACAAGCTGAAGCCTGATGAACCTCAGCTGGGTCACCTGGGTGAGGGTCTCTGATGTTCGATAGACCCGAAACACCCAGGGACCCCAGATAACTGATGATGTATCCTAGCTTAGCATCAGTAGATGCATCACTGTAGACAGACCCACTTCCCAAGCACGAGACATTTCACTGTGTAGTATCTACTGCAGGTATATGTCTCGGGGTTACATCCATTATAGCTGTGTTTCTGCACTTGTGGTTCATTTTAGAAGCTGGATGCATTACTTTAAGTGGAGTGTTCTGCATGTGTCGTCTTGAAGAATTGCTTTGAAGCAAAGACCACTTTTTTATTAAGAACTCAAATCTGTTTTTATACTGAACTGTTTTTTAGTCTGGTTGCATAGCACGCAACAGTTTTGGTTCACTCAAGTAATACACTTTTGAAATTGACAAGGAGAATACGTTTAATTTTAGCTGAAGCTTTTTTCCAAAACAAGGTGTAACTGAGAAGGTGGGATAAGCCAGTCCATGGAGCAATTGGGAGTTAAAGGCCTTGCTTAGGAGCCCAATAGTGATGTCACATTGCTGTCCCTGGGATTTGAACCAATCACCTTCCGATCACAGGCACATTATCTTAACCCACTGACTCAGACACTGCCCAACTGAGTCACACATGACTCCAGCATGGCTCCCCGGGGAGGTGTTTCGGGCATGTCCAACCAGGAGGAGTCCCTGGGGCAGACCCATGGCATGCTGGGACAGCAACCTGACCCCAGATAAGCAGCAGATAATGGATGGATAGATAGACAGATGGATTAATGGATGGATAGATGGATGAATGGTTCAATGGCATTCTGATTCATCCCATCCATCCATCCATTGTCCAACCCGTTTATCCTGTTCAGGGTCGCGGGGGGTCCGGAGCCTATCCCGGAAGCTACGGGCACGAGGCAGGGAACAACCCAGGAT
>JAODKL010000037.1:8566227-8576835 GCA_026780765.1 Petrocephalus schoutedeni
AGAATTAAGGCAGTTCTGAAGGCGAAAGGGGGTCAAACACCATATTAGTATGGTGTTCCTAATAATCCTTTAGGTGAATGTAAATAATAAGCACATTAAACGGATATGAAAATTATAGAATGCAAGGATACGCATCCTAGCAGTTGTTATAGATAATATATTAATGGTATACTGGCTTTTGTATTTTGGACTAATGAAATATGTTTGCGTAATATTTACGTTATGGAACTCACAAACCTAAATAATCATCACTGACATCCTTCAATAGATAGTTTTGCATGGTACAGATAACTCCGGGTTGCCTGTTGCCTGAACACCGGAGCCAAATGCGCGACTAACTACCCTTGCGCTGATGACCTCTGCTTGTCCATCAGTTGGTGAGGCGGGCATTAACTATGAGCGAGCGAGAGACGGGCAGGGGAAGAGACGCGCGTTAAGAAAGGCGCTTACACCGGGGAAGAGCGACGCGTCTCCGGCAGGCTCCGCTCAGAACCATCCTAAAAACGCAACTTTCTCTATCCGTTGTCAAAAAAAGAAAGGCGTCTGATGTACGTTTTATTTGGAGAAGGACACCCACATGTAATTTTCTTTTTTTTTCTGAGAATCCAGCCTAGACAGACAACTTCAGAACACTAGGGCGTGGATAGCACAGTATTCTGAGAATACTGAGTGGGTAAAATACTAAATTTCAGAAAGCAGTGTGGTGGCCATTAACATTAATTAACTCAGTTCTGCTATAGTTTCTTACGCCCAAATAATATCAAGGCGAAGGAAAAGGTAAGAAAATAAGTTCTTTCCGTGTTTTATGTCTAATTTGCACAAATGCGAGCTATAAAAAGCGGTTTGTGTCGTGCAAAAGTCGTTTGATGCGCACGTAGTTTTTTGTGTAAGAAGCTGGTAGGTGCGTCTGTCTAGCGAGTGGATGGGAGTAGTAGAAAGATGTCGATTGTTCATCAAAGCGAACCATCTTCGTCTTGTCTGATAGTGTGCAAAGAGCCACGGCTAAATTAAATATACACGGACTGCTTGGCTGAACAGTGTCAACGCCTGTTTATTCAATGCAACTGGGTTTCTAGCATATGTAATTGATGTTAATGCTCCCGAAGTCTAAGTTTATGAACAAAGACTTGTCGATCCCCTTTACTGTATAGAATAATTGTATTCCACGCTGCAAATGCACTGCGCCGTGGGGATTTGAATATATCAAAGAGAAGTTTTTGACATTCATACACTTGCTATGAATCGTGGGGTTTGTGCGTAAAACGAGGGTGTGTCCTCATTGCCTCGCACTGCTTTTTCTAGTGAAGAAGCGTTGCTTTCTGAATGTGAGTCTTTGTTGGGTCGGGGAGGGGGGGGGGGTAACTTACTTGCATTTCTTTGACGTACGCACAATAACTATCTGATTGATTATTTAACAAACATTTGCTCTTAATAAAAACTATACCGTCACGGGCACGGAAGCCTCATAGGTTTAAGGAATGATGGAATGATGTCGGTATGCATGTAAGGTGTCTTGTCAGTGATGCTTCGGGTGTATAAGCAACGTGGCGCTGAAATCTATAAGAATCTACAGGTACGAAGCGTGACGCCCTAGAGATGCACGTAGAGAAAGTGGAAAGGCTGGACGAGATGGCGACCATCGAACGGGAGGTGGAATTCGTGTTTGCTGACTCAAATACGAACTGGTCAGACGTCACATCGGTTATTTTGCATCCACGTTTCCGATTTACGTTGTTTAATATATGCAATAGATGTTCATAGGTAGGCAACAAAAAATGTAAATGTATGCTGTAATATAAGATCAATCAAGAATACTATGAATTAATAATTCTATGTTTGGATAGTTGCATACGTGATATATGTTTAATACAGCTGGAAAGATTTTATTTCATACGTAAGTTCCTGGCTCTAATGGAATGCAACATGGTTTCAGCAAAGCTAAAGTGGGCTGCACCGGACGCAAACAACAACTACGAGCATGCTTTTCTCCAGAGAGTAGTCGGAGCTGTTTCTTTCGTCATTTGGCATAGCCGAGTTCAATTCAACCCGCTGCATATTATTAAGGTCTAATATACCCAGAACTTTATAAGCTACAATTTCACCCTTTCTTTTTTCTTTGACGTCTTCTCTGGTCTCGTGGAGTTTACCAAATAGCTTACATCCGGTGTCTACTTATTATTACTACTATTTACATTTATTTTTAATAACACGGTTTGGGTATTATAATTATATTTTTAAGAATAGTTTGCGAATATTATTTCATAGGAAATAGTAGGTGCTCCTGTGTTATTTAATTGTAATAAAAATCCATCGCCGCACTCGATTAAAAATAATAACAAGGTTATGAGCCATTTGGCACTGTTAATGGTAGTCACCTGACATGATGAGTTGCTATGGAAACACCCCGGAGTACGGGAGAAGGCACCAGCACGTCTGCCAGGGCGCCCACCCTGCACGCCTCGTTGCCATGGTTACTCACCGTTCCCTTTAAATTAAGGATGCTAGTCTGGGGTTTGCCCCAGAAAATAATTTAGTGCCCGTGATCATGTGCTATGTCTATTAATTTAATCTTAATCTTTGTGTTTAAAAAAAAAAAGTATTGGAGCAATTCGCATGCATTCAGTGGCCAAATAGACATTCTGGCATCATGCTAACACAATACACTGTGGTTGATATTGGTGACTCCTTTACATTTGTTGCCTTTTTTTACTGCGACGTGAAGCATTTTTACAGGGTGAGGAGGAAGAACAGACGGAGTGCAATGAGACAATATGGCCAGTGAATATCTGAGAATGACGAAACCAGTGCAAGTGAGAGAGGACGTAAGCGTGGCAAAGGAAAAAAATAAAAATCCCGTCCCCTCCCCTTGCAACCCTTAGAGGTGAGACAATGACATACGGAACAGACGCTCACGCCACAGGCGGTACCCAGGGCCCCGTGCCCAACAGCGGCCACTGCCAGCTCCTGCGTTACTACAGCATGCATGTAAAGGCACCCCCTGCATGCAGTGGTGTTGCCATGCAAACAGCAAAGGGTTTTGTGACACTTTCTTTTTAAATAACTGCTTTAAATTGGTTTTATTTCGCATGGGGTGATAGTGGTTTACCTAGATTTAGTTTGCATAATGCTACCCACAAACTGCGTTTTCTTAAGCTCTCCGTCCTGCTAGCTCAGGATTGATATAATTCTTCATTAATGTCTTAATTTGTCTTCTTTTTATGATTGATAATTGAATTCAATTTGGGAGCATGAAAAAAAAAACTTCATAAATTACCGCCATTGCACCCTGACGTGAATCCCTGTATTATTGCTATTAAGTAGATAAAAACAGCGTAGCGACTTAAAGTTGTATCAGATGTGTCAATGAGCATGGGATGACTTAAGGGTGAAATTTATAAAAGTTTTTCAGAGATTTGTTTTGCGAGAGTAAAGAGAAAAGCTGAATGACGCAATGAATGAATGTCATTGTGACTGAGTAAATGAGGACGGGGTTGGCTGGGGGAGTCACCTGCAGGTGGGCTGAGTAAATTAGGATGGGGTTGGCTGGGGGAGTCAACTGCAGGTAGGTCTGAGTAAATGAGGACAGGATTGGCTGGGAGAGTCACCTGCAGCTAGGGCTGAGTAAATTAGGACGGGGTTGGCTGGGGGAGTCACCTGTAGGCAGGTCTGAGTAAATGAGGACGGGATTGGCTGGGGGAGTCAATAGCAGGCAGGTCTGAGTAAATTAGGACGGGATTGGCTGGGGGAGTCACCTGTAGGTAGAGCTGAATAAATGAGGATGGGATTGGCTGGGGGAGTCACCTGCAGGCAGGTCGGAGAAAATGGTCTGAGTAAA
The DNA here is from genome assembly GCA_026780765.1 of Petrocephalus schoutedeni. NCBI lineage: Eukaryota > Metazoa > Chordata > Actinopteri > Osteoglossiformes > Mormyridae > Petrocephalus > Petrocephalus schoutedeni. The sequence continues at coordinate 8,570,063 of JAODKL010000037.1, forward strand.
TGAGGACAGGATTGGCTGGGGGAGTCACCTGCAGGCAGGTCTGAGTAAATGAGGACGGGATTGGCTGGGGGAGTCACCTGCAGGTAGGGCTGAGTAAATGACGATGGGATTGTCTGGGGGAGTCACCTGTAGGTAGGGCTGAATAAATGAGGATGGGATTGGCTGGGGGAGTCACCTGCAGGCAGGCCTGAGAAAATAGTCTGAGTAAATGAGGACAGGATTGGCTGGGGGAGTCACCTGCAGGTAGGACTGAGTAAATGAGGATGGGGTTGGCTGGGGGTGTCACCTGCAGGTAGGGCTGAGTAAATGAGGACGGGATTGGCTGGGGGAGTCACCTGCAGGTAGGGCTGAGTAAATGAGGATGGGGTTGGCTGGGTGACTCTGTGCTAGACAGTAGACTCTGGGCTAGCAGGTGTAGGAAATGGATGAATGAATTATGTATGATTTATTACTGAATATTTAATTGTACAAAAAAAAATCAATAGGAGTCACTTTTACCACGGTGTTAGTGGGGCCACTAATGTATGTGTCTGTCTCTGCTAGGTGTGCAGTCAGTGTACTGGGCTCTGTGACTGATAGATATAAAACCAGTCTCCCCATAATTCCTCATTTTTATCTGAAAAGAAATTACTCTTAATACTAGTCTAAGTTTAACACCAGCTACTGCATAATCAGATTCCCGCTAATCAAAGCGCAGTGCTACCTTCCTGATTTTCACGCAAAGAAAGTTAGTTTGATCAAAAGCTTCTTAATAGTATAACCCCTCTTTATCAGTTTTTCTCCTGCCTTTTGCTTCATGCAACAATGGTAGTTTTTCCAATTTTGTGATAGAAAAAATGGAGAGGCAAAAGCTGGGTCGTAAAATTTTACTTTACTGTACTTGGCCAACGAGCCTTTCGTGTTGAATCATGGCACTGGTAACTGACTTTGGGTCTCGGACGCTCCTTTTTCTTTTCACGAGCGGCTCTGTCTGCATCCCTCCTGGGGAGACGCTTTGCCACTGGATGTAAACTAGACTGCTTTGTTTTGCGTGCCACTTCCTGTGTCATGCATGTGGTCTCTCTATCTGGGGGATTGCTGCCGGGAAGCTGACTGGTATCAAGCCCGCGGTTACATTTTAAAGATCTCAGGCTTCTCTGGGCCTGCAGCTACATTATTAGAGACAATGGAGGCACTTTATGTGGCTGCTTATATTGAAGTGAATTAGCGCTGAGCTGCATCACATTAATTGGAGGGGGTTGTGCTCATTCTCACCCATGTCACCAAGATCCTTTTGAGGTTTCATATTGGAGGGGGAGAGGAGGCTGCATAATGCATGTTATGCTTTATCAATCACCGATTGGTTTAATCTACTTCCCATGATTATTTTGTGAGTTCCTATTGGTTTCAATCAGATAGCGAGTTATAGTGCATGAACCAAATTCATTAACAGTATAACACTATCTGTCATTTTTTAAAATATGTTTTGATACATGAAGAATGGGTAATTTCCACTTTGCACTTTTTTGTGTAAAAAGAAGGCTTTTTTTGTTTATAGAATTGACAGGAGACTGAAATAATCTTAATAATTACTGTGTGTACAGAAAGGATTAAGAGTTATGGAATATAATTTAAGAAATGAATATAATACAAGTATATAATTTTACATTATATATCGCATTATATTAAGCCTACAAGTAAAGCCAATCTTTAAAAGGCAGATCTAATATACATGTATTTTGCTAATTAGATTTTTCATCGCATAGGCGATTTTCTGTATTCCTCCCGTGAAGGTAACAAATATGTTGCACCATCTTGCTTGTGATCCCCGTATCCTGCAGTGCCAAAGTCTTACGTAATCCGCACATAGTGTTTATGGTTATCTTCAGCTATGTGCTCTTTCTTTTTTTTTTTTACACTCCAGCATCATGACAATTTAAAGATATGAAAGTCGGTGCCACCGCGGTGCATGAGACGTGGCGGCAGGTAGCCAGGTCCCTCAGGCCCAGCTTGACTGACAGAATCATAGGACGTGTCATATCCAAGCATTCCTCGCCGTTTGGTCTCAAGTCACATGATTTTAGGATTTTCACTTTCATTCCGGAAAGCCAATAATACGCCTTCATTAGTCACTTTGTTAGTGGGTTGGGTTACATCATCAGATGTAGGAAATTTCATCAGTGTAACATTTCCTTCAGCATGCACTAATGTAATGTAATGTAGTACATTCTTTCAGCCTGATCTAGTTCTGTGCCATATGTCGAAAATGGTGAGGAATTCCATCGACAAGAAGAAAATGAATGCACTCGACTGGCTTGGAAGCTTTCTGGATTTAAACCCTATAGAGAATCTGTGCAGCAAGCAGTGCCTTTGTGGAATGGACTGTGCCACAAAAGCCAAGCTTATTTAGGCATTAATTCAAGTATGATACTAGCAGCCCAGAATCATCATACCTCACAATTGTAGGATTGTATGCCAGGGCGCATCCAAATGCTACTAAAAACCTGACAAAGTCATTTCATATATTGAAATATATGTCAAACTTGTTTCAATTAACTTGCACAAGGGTGTACATGAGGAGCATGGCTTTTATCTCATTCTGCTGCTTCCCAAAAAGCATTATTATGGGATGCCGGGTGAGGGGTGGTGTATGCATCTGCCAAGTGGGTCTCCAGCCCTATCTTGTCGTTATCGCTTTTGCTCTCTTTCTATATTTAACCTCAAAGCCACATAGATAAAGTCTTGAGCTAAGGGGACCAGAAGGGTCAGACCTGGGGAAGTGAAGGTGCGCTGCCGATTTTCGCGGAAGGCGAGCACGTGAGGGAGTCAAGAATGAAAAACGTATTTCAGTGAGGACTCCTCGGCGTCCGTCTTAATGGAATTCTTGCCAGTTCGGGATTTGTTGCTCCGGCCTTGAGGATGGAGGAGGCAATCTTAGGCAGACATCTGCAAGCACCCTGCCATAACACGGCCCCCGGGGAGCAGTGGGCGGGTGATCCGGAGTGGCTTGTGTGTAGACACAGCACGACTATCAAAACAAGGACGCCCTACTTTAGTGCAGATTGAGAGGGACACTGATAATAGAAACCCATTTTTAGTGCTGTGTAGATTTGAAATGACAGTGGTGAGCCCATGAGGGCAGGGTATGTACGGCATTTTAACACATTATTATTCCGAAGTAAAAAGAAAGGCCAGGAATGGCTTCTTTAAATTATCTTCGTAAAGAAAAGTGGCTACGTGACCCTCAGAACAATGGATAATAGATTTGTTCACAACAAAAACAAAATTACAATAATAATGTTGTGCAGAAAATGGAGGATTTTTAAAGTATTCTTACCCTTGCCAGTAGATGATAAACTATCGCGGGAAGCCATTTTTTTTTCTGAGCGCACAGCATCCACTGTGCCTTGAGCCAGGCTGTAATGACACTGTTGAACTCCAAGTGGCGCTGTGTGTGAAATGCTTTGAAAAGTCGTCCTGAAACCCAATAAGTTATCTGACTACAGACACAAATTGCTCTTGAGTCTGTTTAGCTGTCAGAAAATAGATTGCTTTTGAATCGTAACAGATTTAACGTAACAGGCTCTTACCCAGACCATATCTTTGATTAATTTAAAAATGTTTACTGTAGTTAATGTTTAGAGTGTATCTTAAAGACCATAATTTTGTTATACTAAGTCACATTGTGATATTGCTTGCACAGTGTTTACATTTCTACAATCAGAATACCAGCCTAGATTATTATTGTAATTATTAAATTATTGTATTATAATATTATTTAAAAAACTTGTATACAAACAACATTATGGTTCCATGAAGTGTAGTTACCTGAGTAATTTTTAACCTTCAGGTTTTAGATAAAGACACTAAATTGATCACTGACTCTACCACAGCCTAAGGCTCACTGTTTTGGACACATGGTTTATACTTTATAAGAATCCATAGATACACACAGAGAACTGGGCTGGTGAAAATAACTTCAGAAACATGAGGAACTGAACATCTATCACATTTGCAGAGTTGAAGCCCCGTTTCAGGCAGACTGTCGAGGTTACAGTGTGTCTAGACTTGCTTTCTTGCAAAATGACTCTCCTACTGATAAAAATAGTTACAACTGCCATCAAATATGCAATATGTGCACAAGGGGGCTCCATTTTCCAGAAACAAGAAGTGGGTTGAAAGAAAGCTGAGATGGAATAATAATATGCATTTGCTCTTATTCCTAATACATCACGATTGTTACACATTGCAGAAACTGTCATTATGTAAAACAACTGCATTTATATACTGCAGCCCGAAAAACAATGCTATCCCTTTAAGAAAAAAAAAAGAAAACTTGATAAACTGAGCAGCAATCCAGTGATGTGCTCCTTGAGTGCGGTAGAGTGGCGGGGGAGGGAAGGGTGACGCTGCCTGGCATGCAGATGTGAGCAAGCGTAGGACCTAGTTGTTACGGATCACAGGTTTTGGACGGGGGGGGTGGGAGGTGAACAACACCTTGTACAAAGATGTCTGGTCAACAGATAGGACATCTTTGATGCAAAGAGGAGATGGAAGCCATTTTAGGTCAGCTGCCTCTATCTGAATCTGTCAGTTTGTACAGTGGAAATGCTGCGATTGCTGTGTACACCACGTACATAAATGAATAAAATAAATAAATAAATAGGTCTGTGTTGTGGTCTGCATAAGAAAGGAGGTGTCAAGGTTAAGCTGGTACAGAAACTAGAATGTGTGTGTTTGTGCGCATTTAGAAATAATTAACCAAGGGTAGTTTGTGTACAGTACAACGTGAATACCTGACAAATATAAAATGACACCAAGCGTGCACAATGTCTGCTGGGAAACAGGGACATTCCAGAAAAAAGTCACAAAATGTAGACTATCCAGAAAAAATTGTGTCAGGTCACTGTTAACACTTCCTGTGTTTTTTCCCGTGCTCGTGTGTGTCTATGCATGGTGGTATGTGCATAAACTGATAAACGTCACCCTCTAATTTTACTCTTTCTGTATCTTGCCAGTTACCATGGAGACTGTTCTGATCTTCCTCTGTTCGCTCCTGGTGCATGTTACTGGTAAGTGCCATCGCTGCCATATCCCACTGCTATGAAGCGGAGCAGAATGGGAAGGGCAAGGCGCCGCGTGGATGGGTTTTAGGCTGAAAGGCTCTGCTGCTATGTGAGGTTTTCAGGGTCACAAAACGGTAACCAAACATAGGCCACGGGGAATTAGGATATCACAAAACGGTAACCAAACATAGGCCACGGGGAATTAGGATATCACAAAACGGTAACCAAACATAGGCCACGGGGAATTAGGATATCTTCAGACAGAAAAAGCCACGACTCAACTGGACAGCTATGCACAGCCTGTGAAGCTCTTCCAAAAGAGTCCCAGTGTATAATGCACTTGGATTAACCAGAAACAAAGGCTAACGGATTCACTGCATAATTAATTCAGGAAATTCTGTATCACAGTGAATGCACAGCAAAATTCCATAGATGTTCTCCAAGTTTTTATATGAACTGCCTGATAATCCTCTGTTTTCTCTTTGTACACACATCTAGATCTTTTCATGCACTGATCACATTTTCTTTCACTTTTATCATTGATTGATTCTCGTCCATTATTTAGACCATCTGGTATGCCTGCATGTTAGCGGGCATAATTGAGACTACATAGATAAAGTCTAACAATAGAGCTCTTGCTGGCATATTGGTGCTATCTGTTTGTATTGTTAAAATAAAAGTGCAAGCTGAATCAAATGCCGGCCAAATTGTGCAAAATGGAAAGTAGGGCAGAAAGAACTGGAGCTTAGAAATTGAAAATGGATGGGAGAGAAAGGCTGACAGTGTGAGAGCGAAAGGGGGTTTACTGAGCAGGCAGAACGCTTGGTATGAGCTTGCCAAGACACGGGTTTCATGCAACATCCCGGGTTGCTCCCCGTCTACGATCCGTAGCCTCTTGGATAGGCTTTGGACCCCCCGCGACCCGGAATAGGACACGAGGTTTCATGGCTAGATGGACACAGGGTCATTCCTGACCTTGCTATAGCCAGTCTTGCTCACTAACAATAATATCCTTCAGAATGAGCTTGAAGCGAGTCTTATTTTCGTCACACACGGACCGATTTTTCTTATTTTCATGTCATTGTGTTTCGGTCTGATGCCAAAGAGTGACGGCAAACTGAGAAGCGCGGCAAAAGCAATGGACGAATAGTTGATGGGCTGCATTGTCAAGCCGCTCATATGCGGCGCAGAATAACATTCCCACGGCAGCATGCCGCGGCAGACAGACGGCAAGTGGCAGGAGAGTTTTCACAATGGTTTACAGGGCAAAACAAAGGCCAGTGGCAAAAAGGAGGCATGGACTCAGGGGTGTTTAAGCAAAGTGCATTGTGTATGCAAACAATAATTAATAATGCAGCAGCAGAAAGGGTGGAATAAATATAGTGTCAGTTAACTGACAGTAAATATATAAATAATAATAAGGTTGAGTGACCAGTGGCAGTGGGTGAGGGGCAGCTATTCTTAGACACAGCTGGCTGGTAAGGGGTGTCCTAAATGATGCCATTTAGGACAAAAGAGGTCTTTGCTGTCATCGCATAAAAAAAATCTAAATTTAAATTTCTAGTAAAACGAATCTCAACTTAAAATGCAGAACAAACTTCAGGCATCTTACATCTGTCTTTGTGGGTTAAATATAGTTGTGTAATGTGTAACCCTGCCACTCCCAGGATTCCTCTCTAATGGTATGTGATGTCATTGTGCTTTGGGGGGGGGGGGGGGGGGGGGTGC
>JAODKL010000037.1:8580136-8602354 GCA_026780765.1 Petrocephalus schoutedeni
GCTCGTTAATTAACGAATATTCGTACGGGCTCGATAACGAACTTCGTAGCGCTACGAAGCTTTTGGGAAAGCCACCCGGTATCAATCATCTGAGTTGGTAGAGTGCAGCCTTCTAAGTTTTTCTGTTATTGTGCCTATACAAATCAGGTTGCTATTTTAACATAAAACTGTAGGATGGCAATGCAGATCTAGATGAACCTAGAGTCCCCTGTGAGGTAGGGCCTTGAGTCCCTGGTGAGATAAGGGCTAGAGCCCCTGTGAGGTAGGGGTTAAAGTCCCCTTACGAAAATGTGGATGGATTGGTATAAAACAGTGCTGTGTAAACAAAGATTGATTGATTGATGTAGTATCTCCTGTTTATCTGTGAATTTTTTGTTTTGTTTGCGTTAAACAGAGGAACAGGAGAAGAAGGTAGACCCATTCGACTACGGTAAGACCCGGAATATTTTCCTGAATTTATGTTCTGGTTTCTGAGTTCGGTGTGATACATACAGGTAGTCTTAACTGGAACTCTGATTACATGGAATAATGCTTGTCTCTCTGTCTCCTTGTAGACTATGAAAGCCTTCGGATTGGGGGACTGGTGTTTGCTGTGGTGCTCTTTGCGCTGGGCATCCTCCTCATCCTCAGTAGGCCATCCTGCCCCTGTTCCCAGAACACAGATAGCCTTAGAGGCAAAGGCCATGCATGTGAAGCTTATGCTAAAGGGCTTGAAATGCATAAATTACAGAACATAACAGCTGATTGTCTAAACGTGTGTTTCCTAACCCGGTCTGCAGGGACCCACAGACGGTCCATGTTTTTGCTCCCTGCCAGACAGTCCACATTTTGCTGGGAGCTAGGAGGGAGCAAAAACATGGATTGTCTGTGGGTCCCCAAGGACCAGGTTCGGGAAACAAGTCTAAACGATGCCACATGGGCTGCTGTGTTTGACTTGTTCTCAAAGAATCTGTGTGTTTTCTAGGCCGAAGGTGTCGCTGTAGTCTCAACCAGAAGCCCAGGTAACTCTGCCTTCCCAGACGTACAGATAAATCAGAATATTTGCTGCTTAGCTGTAGGTCGCTAAACTCCAAAACCCCACCCCATTCCCCAATCCCCACCACTCTTCTTCAGGACCCCTGGAGATGAGGAAGCTCAGGCCGAGAACCTGATCATCTCCAAGGGTGAGAGAATCCACCAGTCACCCTTCACATTATGCCCTTTGACACACTCCACCCACCTCTACCTTCAGTGCCTGACAACCTCACTGACCTCAGCCGTCAGAAACATGCTGTTGGGCTAAGACACGTGACTCATGTGGACAGGGCAAACTGTGCTGGAGAGTGTGATTTGGGCTCTCTTCAGTTTAGACTCTCAGAAAATAGCGTACCAATTTGTACCTTTGCTTGTCACTGGGGCTGTACCCTCAAGGGTCTGCCAATTGTACCCTTAGCTGTAGGAATTGCACCTTACATGGTACAGAAATGAATCCCCAAGGTACAAACAACATTAATGTACCCCCAATGGTACAAAACAGTTCCTCATAGTCCATTTATGTATCTTAAAAGGTACAAGATCCTTGAGGGTACAGCTCCAGTGACAAGCAAAGGTGCAAATTGGTACCCTTTTTTCCTAGAGTGTAGCAAATTAGATCTTACTCTTCTTACCTAATATCTCCTTTCGCTGTTTAGGGAAAGACGCTCCTAAAACGGAGAACTGAAGCGAGCTGTGCAGGTGAGTCGGTCACAGTCAGCCTGTCTTTGTAGTCCCTTTGGCTCAGTCTTGTTTTCTGAGTGTCTTTTGACGCTCGTACGCCAGCTTGTGAGAGAATACTAATAGCTGTTTATGTAGCAGATGCTGTCATCCACAGTGAATAATGTACCTTAAAAGGTCACAGCTCAGCTGCTTGTGCAACACAGCTTGAGAAGAACCTTGATCAGGTCAACGGCAGTGCCCTTTTGGAGACAGAAACCCGCACACTCTTCATTATAAATTCAGCATCTTAACCACTACACCACCTGCTTCCCAACACTTATACCAACACGTCTCTTGGCTCCTTAAATATATCGAAATAATTTAGGAAAATATTCCTCTTCTGCCTCTTTGTTCTTTCACCTTTTAACCTTCACGGCCTACATTTTTTCAATAAAAAAATGGAATCCATTTCAATGTCTTTGCTCTTTACAATTGTCAGCTGTTGCAATTGTGGTATAAGTGAATTGTTTAAGAATACCTACGCATATATATATATATATATATATGTTATAAACAACTTGTCAGTACAACTACTGACAGCTGCAAAAAAAAAAGCACTTTCAGGTATGTTCAGCCATACTCCTTATAGACTTAACAAATCTGCTGCTTTGCAATCACGGTTAAATGTGCAGTTTTGCTGAGGTTTGCGAGCAAAATCATATGTATTCTTACCCTGCCTGTCATCTTACAGACTGGAGACTCGCTTATGTCTGCCACTGAAGCGAGACTGATGGCAGTGTCCTGCCGAGGCATCGGCAGTGAAGGAAATGTATACCGGGAGCTCAGATTGCGAGATGTGCAGTGTAAATACAGCTCTAGCTACATGTCCTGTTACCAGTGACCATGTCTTCCCGTCTGTATCCTGTGCACCGGTCTCTCAGCGGTTCGCCTTCGTTAACCCGTGACAATGTAGTAGAGTGTCTTCAGGCTCACAAAATCTCGTACTGTGATGAATACCTCCTCGTGATTCTAAAAACTGGTTTCACTTTTTCTTTTATTTATGTTGCGTACGATTCTCTAAACTTCCGTAGTCACTGTTATATTTATTATATTTATCTGTTCTATTTTGCAGTGTTTTACAGGCATATATATATATATATATATAGTTTGTAAATAATGTAGAAACAAATGATGTACAAAACTACACACAGATATCTATAAAATTCAAGCAGACAGGTTTTATTGTGTGTGTTTGTGTGTTTTTCTGAAAGCCATGTCATTCTCAGAAGCAAACATATACACTGACATGGCAGTAGTATATGAATTTAAAAAATGCCATCCAGTATGCAGAGGTGGGTAGTTCAGGTCCAGAAAGTAAAAATCCAGATCAAGAGTTTGTTTCAACCAACCAGCTGAGTACTCTGTGACTGTGACTCTTTATACTTAACAGATTGGTTGAAATAAAATTTTGGTCTGGATTTTTACTTTCTGGATCTGAACTCATCACGGGTTAGACCACATCATGAGGTAAACAGGGTAAGGTAGAATTGTGGATTTAAAGCAGTATGCAAATGAGAAATTTATGACATCTATATTGTATGTACTACTGTGTTGAATAACTTATTTCACAAACAATAAATACTGTGTCCACTTCAGAGGCTCCTGTGATGTTAGCATGTGTTTGTGCCCCAACATAGCATACAAGATTCATGGCAACTGGTGTATGTCTGAAACCGATGTCGGTTATTCATTAACTATGTTATGAGATTCAGTTGCTCAAAACGTCTGGTGCTTCACTACTATGCTCTGCAATAATTATTCAGATGCCACAAAAAGTTACTAGATGGACCAATAGCAACCCCGTGCACACCGGGATTTAGAACAGTTTTACAATATCTATTACTAAAAAAAAACATCAGCAATGGCTGCAGGTATTCCAGACCCTTTAAGACACCAAACACTCTGAATAGTCTAACAGGCTCACACAAGCAACGACACACGAAAGTCACAATTAGCGTCATCGACGTACCGCAGGCACGGACTGAGCCAGAGTAAATCCCACGTAAACAAGCCGAATTCCGCACGTACGATTGTAGCCGAACCACCTACGCAGCTCTAAGGTGTGCTTTCATTGCGGTAAATCCCACAGCTTTAGACATTCGGGGAATTCATATGCATTAAAATCATTCTTATGCACTCTTCTTAAAGCATAGCTAAAGACAATGAGGCGTTTAATTACTGTTTCTTTTTCCCAGTTGCAGGTCCTCATACATACCATACGATCGGATGAATATGCTGAATAGAAGTTGTTCACACAAAAATTCGCTTTGGTTGTAATCACGTGGTTCGTATGTAGGTCAATAAACGTGTATTTTCAAAATTAAATAAAGGATAATATATTAAACTAGATCGATGTCTATGGGTTATGTAACATCTTATCTAAGGATTATGGCTGTTGCCAGAGAATGCGCGCAGAAATCCATAACTTAGCCTTAAATTAAGTTACCATATAACTGGTACTGTTATGTAGACGATGATGGTTATTATCGTTCTTGTTGTTGATGATGATGATCATGTTGTGTGTTATGTATACTAGCGTTGCTAGCATTTTGAAGACGACATACCGTCTTGTAAACCGCTTTATTTAGCGCCAAAATACTAGGGGTTCATACATACATAAATTACATCTTGCCAAAACTTTACAGAAAATTATTCCGCCTTAGATAATTACATGATGGTGTAAAATGGGTAGTGCTTTGAAAATTGTAATTTTTATTTAAATAGATCGTCTTTTTCTTTTTTACTACAAAGTTGCAATTCACGTGTGCGCACATTTCAGAACAGACCGAAACATGGTTCCGATATATGTTGCCTAAAGGTCGGCGTCGGGGTTTTATTGGTGCCGAAGGCCGTTTTTTACGGGGTAATAAAGTTGTGTTTTGCAGGGACAGCGTTGTCGGTGTATTTACCGTGCGGAGGAAGCAGGGAGATTGGTGGGTGGGGCAGCATCACGTCCGCCTTGCCCTTCTGATCGGACAAGCTGACAGCACTTAAGTTGCCTAAAGCTCTAGTCTACAGCTAGTCTCTATAGAGCAGTTGGTTTGCAAGTGCGCTTCAAAGCAGGTAAGTCGGTTTATATTATTCCTTTTCAAAACACACATCATTCTTTATAGCATCATGTCGTACTGCACAATTGAACCGCTTTTCCTTTATATTTGGAACCTTACTAGTTTACAGAACCAGCTCCATTGTCCATTGTGCGTAGTAAACGTCTGCACAAGCTTGGCATTGCATAGGAAACCTCATGGCTCGTGAGGCATGCCGTAAACTATTTACAGAAAGACCAAAATCTTTGACACAGGAACAGGCTTTCAATGCCCAAATTTCCACGTGAGATTCGTTGTCATTTTCTCCCTGCATGGGTTATGTATTCTTGGAGAATGCGCGTGTTTTCGGGTCTTCTTTTATCAATTATTTTTTCCCCATTTGTATTCTCTACACAACGGAAAATGGAACTATTCGTTTTAAAATACAAGGTACGCCATATGCGACAGCGATTGCAGCCACAGGAAGAAAATGAATCATACATGAAGGATATAATTTCGCATAATAATCAGCCAGAGGGGTGTGGCCTTTTGGTACAGATGGAGATACGGAGCAACCGGGTAGAGTATCTCCCTTATTAAAATATGGGACGTCCGAAATTGGCTTAGCGGTTGGTTGAAACAGCAATGGTTAAATTTCATGTACTAACATTAAGGGATAAACTATACATTTTTGGAGTGGAGACCATCCAGGCAACTGGAATTATCAATGAACCGTATGAGTTTTTTTAACTGTATAAAAACATGAATGTTCATCTCGCGGAGCGCAGTGACTTGGACAGCAGTGGTTAGCGCTCGCCTCACACCTCTGGACACCACGGTTTCGGTTCCCCAACCCCGGTGTGTGTGTGTAAAGTTTGCGTGTTCCTGTGGGGTTTCCTCCGGGTTCTCCCGCTCACGGTCTAAAAACATGCCAAGTTGAACTGGAGTTGCCAAATTGACCGCAGGTGTGTATGGTGCGTGCGCTCTGCGATGGGTTGGCGTCCCGTCCTGGGTTATTCCCAGCCTTGCGCCTCTGGTTTCCGGGACAACCTTACCTCCCCCAAGCGGCAAGAACGATGAAAGAATGTTCTCTATTCCATGACACCCGTGCCGCTACACTACTGTTTTTATGGATGATGCAATGTCATGTTACATTTAGCCTATAGGTGCGCAAATTGGCAGTTGGCCATCTCATACTGCTCTCTATGAGCATCTTTCCACCAAGGCTTCTTTTATATAGCATTCACTAGCAGTTTTGGATGACGATTTGAAAACTAATAAATGCAAGAGACGATGACTTTTAATGTGCAGTAATAATACTGCAACATGCTAGATGAGTAAACATTTCTGGACCGAATTCCAATATTAAAGGGACCTTAAGATTAATATTTTGAAAATGTCCCCCGAGATCGGCATATCACGCGCAGATGCATGGGCATAGGTCTTCTTGTCATATGGCTCGTGGATCAACTCATATCCGAGGTACTACATATAAGGAAGAAATGGGAAAACAGGCTGCATGCCACGGTCCTCATGTATTTACCCCCCCCCCCCCCCTCTAAAAAGGGAATCGTATGTAACCTACTGTAGAGCTAGTACGGTTTTAGTGAATGGTCGGGAAACACCCCCCCTCCCCCCTTGTACTATAATGGGGCATACCTGAGTACCCTGCTGAGGTGTAAGCGCTCGAGGGCAGCCGAAGGGGCGTGGCATCGCCAGCTGACTATTGGGGCCTCTTTTTTTTGTCCCTTAAATCGCTCTGCAACAGCGATATCGATACAAAGAGTTGAGTGCGGGCTTGTTGCTGAGCTGCTTCTTATTTCATGCAGGTTTACGGGAGGATCAACATGTCGGATAACGCAGGTGAGTTCGTCTCGAAAGATTGGAGGACTTTCTAGGGGGTTAGCTGTAGCCTGTTACCTCAAGCTCTATGCAAGACGTTTACGGTATGATTGAAAACGTGACAAAACTGGTTGAATTCCATGCTAAGCTTGTATAACTTGTACGAAGAGTAAAAACAAATAAATGGCAAGAACTCACGGGTAGGGTAATATTTGCTTTCGGGCAGAGTATGTTATTTCCTACATTCTGTATTTTTTTTCTTCTCTCATAAACACCAAATACTATTTTATTAGAATGTTGTACGCAATTTATATGTTGCCATTGCCCCAGCAGGGAAAACAGCCACGCGTCTTAAATATGCATTACCGAATAAGGGTATTTAAGTTAATTTCCATGTGTTTACATTCTGTGTAATCTACAAAATACCGGTGAGTCAATGGGTCAACAAAATTCTTTTAAAAGTACGAATAAATGACGATTTGATGGCGTAGTCTTTTTTTATTGCGTTAAGTATGTACGTATATATTACTGCGTAGGATCATCTTTGTAATTGTATTAATTGCATTGATGGTTAATAACTATTCCGAAATCATCGACAGAAACGATATTTAACCGCCAATATTATATAATCATTTTAAGACTAGGCTGTGAAAAGACGTGCAGAAAGATGCAAAATATCGTGTACTTGATTTACTGGACTACTGTAGTGTCTAAGTAAAACAAGAAAAATCAGCTTAAAAACGCATTGTGAGTTTTCAGTAATAAAAATATGGGACCTGGCGGAGAAACGCAGACATTACAGCAGCAGCAGCCAGGGTTTATTCTGGAGAGTCCCAGCCCAGGTTATCATACAGCAGCCCGAAAAACCTCCAAAGCGCATGCCAGTAACATCAAAGGATGCCAATGGATTTTCAGGATGAAGTTGATTGTCCATTATTAAACATCTGTCTGTCATATGCGCCAAATATATAGTGGTATGTGTGGGATGGACCGTCAGTTGAAAAATGTCGCCGCTGGCTGACTGGTACATGAGTGTCACACAAGCCGAATGCAGGGAAGCTCCGTATCCTTCGTTTCGCGTCGCATTGGCAGATCCGCAATCTGCTGTCCGCTGAACTTGAAAATGCGGGTAAGTTTATGTATTTTCTACGGTGTCGATCCGAATTAGGGCGAGATTTTACAGCCTGTATGTAACCGGTTACGTAACACGTTACGTGCCTTCCTTGGCGTGCTGTCTCCAGCTTCCCTCGCTAGGTGAATGGGAACCATCCACTGGATTTCATATATATTCCATAAGTATATTTATAACACGTATTTTGTAATATTTGGGAAATGCATCATAGCCTATTTGCTTGAATTACGAGTATAGGCTGTCTGTATACTGTAGGTTTTTTTTTTTTTTTTTACACATACTTAAGAATTTCTCTACGTCGTGTTGCTTTTATTTTATTTTAATCCACTCCATTGTCTTTAAGACCATTTGCACGAAACTTGTCCAGATTATATAGACCGAAAACCCTTTGCGACCTGCTGGGGCATTTCCAGAAAATCGAGTGAATCTTTCGTAATTATCCCTCCGGTGAATTAATTTGGGCGTACCAGTGATTTTCTGAAAGCTGCGGACAGCATAAGACTCGCTAAAAAAACTTCTCCTGTTACTGGTCAATGCACTAAATTAAGAAACTAAATGCCAATTAAAATGTTTATTTTTTATTTGTACATCACTAGAAAGTATCCTATTGAATAAGGTGTGGGCCTGTGGTTAAGTGAAAACAACAAATTTTGTAATGTGCAAAACATGTTTAAATCTGCAAGTAAGACGCTGTTTTGTATATTGTTATTTTGATATGAATCAAAAGTACTTAATTTGGGTAAAAATATACATTTTAAATTCATCTTGTAGTACCTTTGCCCAAATATGACATTTGAGGTGCTGTTGGCTTGAACACATTTTTCTTGTGATGCAATGGTAACCGTGGGGCACTTGGAATTTTTGCATGTGCATGAATGACCTGCTTTGTGATCCAGTATCTTTGTTTTTTTTCATAGTTGGAGTAGCATAGTTCCTGTCTTGTTTATTAATTATGTATGAATGACAGAGTGAGGGTTGCAGAGCAGCTTATTAACCTGCATGGAAGGAAATGTTTGCCCAGATTTACATTATAAGTTATGTTTATAATTTTATTTAGAAGCTGTAATGCCTCTCTTTTCAGCAACCCCCAAGACGGACCTGGACGCGGCTTTTGTGTATGGTAAGTCTCTCTCTCCTGTTGGGTGTCATTTATAGTCCTTCAGCTATTGTGCAGCAGAGGGGAAATATTAGCTAATTTTATAACTATGCTGCTGTTAACCCTCTGATAAATGGTGTTGGGTGACTTAAATCCACTTATCAGCTTCTGGCTGACCGGGCAGAGGTTCCTTTTAACTATTGACATGACTTTGAAGCAGCTGAATGGATAAGATTCTGTCCATTTGCAGGTTTTGTCCATTTTAGCACCGAAACCCTCCCTGGCTGAGGTTATTTGATCTTAGCGCGCGCGTGTGTGTGTGCATGCGATGATGCATGTCTTGTCCTGAGCTTGTCATTTGTGAATTCCAGACTACCAGACTTTACGTATTGGAGGCCTGGTCTTTGCTGGGGTCATTGTATTCCTGTCCATCCTCCTGCTTGCTGGTGAGTCTCCCGTTGGTCGTTTACGGCTGGGTGGGACTTTAGTGACGACGGTGAGACGGTCATTTCAGTGTCTGCCCCTTTTATGTACAAGCAAGAGTTGGTAGCGAGTTGCTGTGTAACAGCTTGTACTGTTTATGTACAGTGTGGGGTGTAAATAAAACATGTTTTGTCCAGGAAGTGTTCCTACAAGGGGAGTCAGTGTGTGAGGCAGGTTTATCAAAGATGTCTGCCTGTGTGAGGCTGGAATTCTGGTGCTGTTTTTGTGGTTGTAAAAGTAGTACAGGATTCTGATTACTCTGTGTGTGTTTCCCTCTCTCCCCCCCACCCCCACCCAAGGGAACTCCATTCGCAAGTGCGGGAAGTCGAAGGTAAGAGAATGGAATGATCACAACTGTTTCAAGAGTTCAGCCTTTTGATAAGGGCATATGGGTAGACATGCTTACTCCTGTAAATTGCCAGATTCCATTTTCTTTTTTTTTTCTTCTTTCTTGATTTTCCATATATTACGTATATTACAGCTGCTTAAGGCAACTGTGTGCTTTTTGCCAAATTCCAGATTCATTTATCTGACCACATTCCCTGACCTTCCAAGAGCTCCTCTCTTATGGTCATTCTTGTAATTTCACTTTCTTTCTTTATTAAATGTAGCATGCATACCACACTCAGCTTCAACTGTATACCAGCAGCTCTTTACAGTCATTTGCTGTCACATAATGCCAGCAATACATGCCAAAAAAAAATCAATGACAAATCGTTTGCTTTTCTTCAGACGGGAAGTAAAAGCAAGAGAGGCAGGCTATTCACTTGTATCAGCCCTGCTGTAAAAACTGAATAGCATTAGCGATGTTTGATTAGTGATGTCTGCCAAATCTGGATGAATTATGGCTGTAACTACAACCCCATTGAAGAACATTAGCGTATTCATCCAAAAAGTTGGTTTGCATGACCAAGTAGCTATCAGTCATTGTATTCCTTATAGATTCTTAGTGGAAATAACTTCTAACTGTAATGCTTAGTTATCTTTGAAATTTATCAACGCACCAGTAGTTGATCAGTTACTGCCAAACAGTTAGTGACATTTTACATTCTGTCAAACAGTGAGGTAACCAAGTAAAATTTACCAGCTGCAAAACATGGAAATTATTTAAATACTTCCCACTCTGCATAAAATGATGAAGGGGGTGATCTGTGATGAGCATTCTGAAGTAGTATATATTATATAAGTATATATTTTGGGATGCTGGAGTACTTATGTCTAATGCTTTGAAAGTTAACCTGCCATGGGGCTATAATGTATCAGAGTATAATCAACATCAGATTCTCCAGAATGAATCTGTTACCTGGTTTGCACATAGCTATTCATATTACATTTATTTAGCAGACACTTTTTTGTCCAAAGTGATGAGCAAAGTGAGAAGAAGGTCAGCCAGGCCCTGGAGGAATGGGGTTAAGGGTCTTGCTCAAGCGTCCACTGGTGAAATCACTCTGCTGACCACACGATTTTAACTCGCGACCTTCTAAACAGCAGAGCAGAGTCCTATCCCACAGAGCTGCACATCACCATGGATGCAAAGCATTTGTAACTCCAGTAAATGCATTTATAACAAATTAACAAAATGAATTTTCCTTCTTCAACAAAACGGCAGACTTGTGCTTATAGCAGTGTAATGGCATATGTATCAGAATCGGAAATTCAATCCGAGCGTCTATGATATGGCTGCTTCGATTCAGAACCCAATATGGATCAAGTTTAGACATAAAAGGGCCAAAAATCGTTGAAGTCAACATGAATCCATCAATACCCATCGCGTCACTATTACTGCATAATACTATAATATAGTTTCATTTTGAGATCGTATGATCAGCTTCAGTTACCAAGAGTATCAGATGGTTTTTGCACTGCAAAATATAGTGACTATAAAACGTTTGAATGTTTTTACTTGGGTCCTTCAATATGATCAATTTATCTAAATCAATTTGAATCAAACTTAAATTTTACATTTATTCGGCAGATACTTCTGTCCATCACTTGCGCAAGTTTGAATTATACTGAAACATTTCTGTACCAAAGCTTATCTTATATTTTAATCGCACTATAGGCTTCAATTACTAACTTCAATTGACTATGCAATGGAAACACTAAACAGCTGCTGTTAAATTAAATCAAATGGGGAAATGGAAAAGTGGTTCTATTTTCTTCATATTTTCGGTCACTGCATAATCACATCATTGCTGCTCTGGCCTGTTGTCAAACCAATCAGCAGCTTGTTTCAGTTGGGACAGTCCGAATTGTATACTGGCAGTTTCTCCTCTTGTACTTGACTGTGGTCTTCAAACCTATTGAATATGTAGAAGCATGTATTTATAGTCTGTACATTTTAACAGGATTTATTTCATAGTTGTGTGCGCGTGTTTATCTTTTTTTAGCTTGTGGGAATGTTTCTTGCACAAAACTGTTCTGATGGCATAACAAAAAATGATTGGTTCATAGTGATTGGTCCTTGATATCCGATTGGTTGGTGGCGCCTCTTCTGGTTGCTTGGACATGCCTCCATTACAATTTGATTTGTTTAGAAAGATAATCAAACATTTGTAATTTTGCCCTCAGAACTTTTTTTGTGTAAGTCCCATGAGCATTATTTTCTCCCTGATCTGTCTATGGGGTTGATATTCTCTCTCTTGCTATTAATGTTGTTAGGAATTCCATTATTATTATTGTTTTTATTATTTCAGCCCACAGTTCCTAAAGAAGACAGCTAATCTTCAAGCTGCTCAATCAACAGCGGAATAGTCATAGGAAACGGAAGATTACTGAGCCAGACATGAAGATTTTACTGGCTTTAGAAAAAAAAATGCATGTAGCATTTTAATGCAAATAGGATTCCTGAGGGTCTCTCAGATCCACCGCCATTGTTTTACTTATGGTTTAATAAAAATGGAAACCTCCATATTGTCTCTGTTTCCATTGTGCTTGGTCTTTGTAACCCTCTGTATTGGCTGAGTAGCTGATTTAAGATGTTTGTAATGGTCGTGTAATCAGCCGCTCTGTAAGATCTAAGAGGTCAGCTGTAAGAAAAGCTGTGTTTGTAGATGGGTATGTTTAATAAACCCATATTACTTTATATGCAGTTTGCTTTTTGAGGGGGGTTTATGCATAAAACAATGCAGTAAATATTATGGCATGGCTTATGTGTGTTAATTGCATTCTATGATTACTGGTACACTGGGTTGTATATTTTGGTTATATAGGATGCTTACTTTTAAATGTCACTTGGTAGGTTCTTATAAAATATGTTCAACCTGATATAATGAGTTGCTGACCTGCTTTCTATTTAGTTAATATCTCTGGTTTTGGGTTCCAGTAAAACTTGAGCTATTGACAATAATCCATCCAATTTACACCCTGTTTCATTGCAGTAGACAGTAAATTCATACATCAGAAAAGTATGAAGGCCTGTTAAGATTTATGCTTCATCTAGAAAGCATGACTGAACTGTTTCCAATGTGTGTCAACTTATACCACTGACAGTTCTGAGATAGGATCCATGTTCAAACAAAATGGGCTGTATTAAAGAAAATGTGTAAATAATTAAATATATTACTATCCATTTATGATACAATAATTATCTGAGGTCATGTTTTTCAATTGCAGGAAAAAAACCTGTTGTAACAATGAAGTTGTAATGTTTACTTGATATTAGAATATCAATTTGGCTAAGTGCTTGATTTTATACACTTGTCAAAATGGGTCTGAATGAAACATCTGAACTGAGTGATTAAGAGGTGTGTCGCAATACTTTTATCCATTTAGTACAGTATATGTGGCCTGCAATAGACTGGCATCCTATCCTGCCTGGTAGCGTACACTGCCACCGATAGACAACTGTAGATGATCTTTAATGTAACATGTCTGTGTCAGTATGTAACCAGTTTGTAGTCATACTTGGGAAAATCTAGCAAGTTTGTTAGCCAAACGGCAAGTCACAGCTCCTGTTACTGTGCATAACGATGCACTTTCTGTAATCGTTCTTAACGCATATATTCAGTGATTCTGCACTACTTGCTAATCACTAGTGAATACTCACTGGCATCCCATCCACGGTGCTCCCCAGCTTTGTACCCTCTCTGGCCTTGGATAAGTTTCAGGTCCTCTGTGATCCTGACCAGAATAAACATTTAGCACATGGATAGCAAATACCCATGGTAAGTTTTGTCTACTAAATATTCCCTGGGACGTTGCTAATGGTTCCTTCATTGTTGGCATCCATGGCGAGGATACAGCATGTGTAAAATACAGGGAGTAAACAAAAACAATGCAAACAATTAGGACAATATTTATTGACCTAATAAGGAGAAGGACCACAATTTGTCTTCTGAAGAGCAACTTCAGTCCTTTTTAGAATGCGGTCATACCAGTTCTGAAGCGAGCATACTGGGGTGTTAGGTTGTTCTTCAACAGTTATTAGAGGAACAAAGGACCTAAAAATGTACATTGTACTTTCGACTCCAGGACATCCCATAATGTTTAATGACGTTTATATCTCGTGATTAGGGAGGCCATACAATGCATTTGACTACATCCTGGTGTTCATTACCCTCTAGTTAAGCAGTGTGCTTGGGGGCATACTGGAACATCATGAAGGAACAGTGTTTGCACTATACATTGCACCTGGTCCTAAGGAGCCTCATATTCCTTGGCCTTTATAATATGATACAGAAATAATCAGTACTTATGACTCCCAGGAGATGGATGTACATATCAGTTGATGAAGTTGGTTGAAGGCATCCTTTGGATGTTTCCAAATATAAAACTGGATCCTGGATGAAGGAAATAGGGTTTAATTATTCCCGGAAGTGGCATCATCATGTTCCGGGTAGAATTATTGAATTAAGAGAATCTTCTATGCCCCATGACGACAACAATTTAAGCCACCCAGTATCATTTAGCTTTGTATTATCTTCAGATTCTTGATGGCATGTACAGATTTTCCATCAGCATCTCAGACAGTTCTGTTCCCCACTAAGAGTGTTGATCTTAGAATCTTCTGAACGTTTTGTTCACCAGTTTGAGTGTCTCTTCTCCAGCAGTTGTGGTTTCTTTACCCTTCGTAAAGATAATCATTTTCACCCACAAACTCTTGCCTCTGTCTGTATTTCTGCTCACCTGATTTTGGATACACAATTTAAAGTATTTTTGTGTGGCGTTTAATCCCACCCCCTACTCTACAGCATGATAAATCAAAGAGTGGAGTCATTTTTGTCAATTTTTCATCCTGGAATTTGACACTTCTATTCATGAATCATTTGTTTTTTTTTCGGGTCGTCACTTTGATCTCATCACAGTAACACAAACACTTTGAAATCAAATAAAAACAGCCAGCTATTACCGCAATATGTCTGGCCCCAGTATACCAGGATGTAGAAAAGGCAGTGCAGCACAGTAAATGTCACTAAAATTCAAAGCAGTGTTGTCTATATTTCCTCACTTGGTGGCAGCAAAGTACATATATTGGTTCTTGGATCTCGGCGGGAGAGGAAAACAAAAGTCGAGCTTACAGTATGTACTGGAGCTTTACATATCAGCAATAATATCTTATACAGTTATCTTAATGTCTCACTAATTACATCTTAAGCTTATTGTTCTTTTATGGAGAAAATATTCTATTCAATATATGCAAATGAGCAGATCACCCAGGAGAAATTAAAGTGTTTTCATTTTTTTTTTACTGTGGAAAAGAGTTTCATTTTTACAATTACCCCATTTTCCTGTAGAGTTTCCAAAGGCAAAGAAGCCAACCCAGAGAGTTTGGGGAGAACCTTTAAGGGCATGGAGCAGTCGGGAGCCTGATTAGCGAGAGACCAGATGGAGAACCTAAAATGTGACTAGGCTGAGCTGAGAGTCGACCCGCAGTCACCTCTCAGGTTAAATCTGGTTCCTGACCCCTGGTGGCTGTAGAGATGCAGTTGCCTTCTGATGACGCCTCTCTACAAGTGTTTGAACATATTTACCAGTCCCTCTGCCGGAGATGTTTTGACATTATTAACACCACCAGTGTCTGCTCGCGAGGCAGCAGTTTTGGTTTGTGGGAGTTTTACTTACAACATTATGCAAACATGTTCTGAGGGCAGAGTGAAAAATGATTGTTTCAAAGAAAAAAACAATCAGGTTGTAGAGAAAGCAGGTCCAAGCAATTAGAGGAGACAGTATAAAGATATTGGTTGGTCTGATATCTGACAGAATTTGATTGGTTATCTATCTGAACTAATCAGTTTTGATTCTGCCCTCAGAACATGTTTAAGTAAAACTCCCATGAACACAGTTTTACCACTAAGCCAGGACTCAGAGAAACTTCTCTCTCTACGGAGGCCAAACACATTTGTGGGGGAGTGTCTTAGACATTGCCCTACTCAATCGGAAGCTCAACACCCCTCCAAGTCTGCCAGATGATCTGCCTTTTAGGTTTTGACCCAGGAGAATCCAGACTACATGCACATCTTTCTCAGTCTTTCTGGGTTACTTATTGGTCTGATAGTCACTTCATTTAATGAAATGCAACTCCCTATAATTAGGTTGTTGGGTGGATTTGAGATCACAATAACCTGACATATAGACTGTTGTGTATCTGTGATGAACTGGCAATGTTTTGCTGTAGAATACACACTACTTATGTGTGGCAATACTGACTGTATGGACAGACTGTGTCCATCCCTGTAAAGTGCCAATTCACGTGTTATTAGGGATATCAATTACTATCAAAGGTCACTTATCTGTAGTATTATCTGTGCACAAGGCAAATGTGGTTATACAGTATGACATGCTGATGAGGCACATTAATCAAGACAATTCCCTGCTCCCCCTTAATTATCCCTAAATACAGTAGTCACAGAAAGTCTTGGCACGCTTGCCTACTTCAGTAAAAATATTGCGAAATTATTGGGTTTATAACAAAAAATCATTTAGTTGAACTTCAGCAGTAACTGATTCACAAAATAACTTGTAAAATGCTACCCAGAATTTCAACTGACAAATAATTGTTGTGTCATTTAAATGTTTGCAGCACTAATTTAATGCAGATATATAACAGAAGGCCCTGTGTTGGCTTGGCATCCCTGCCAGGGTGAATCCCAGCCTTATGCCCTGTCTGGCAGGGACGGGATCCAGGCCTCCCGCAATCGTGACCAGGACACAGGGTCAAAAGCTGGGTGTGCAGATATCTGCAACCTAGTGCAGAAAGACAAGATTCCGTTTTCAAATTATCAATAAGTAAATTACCAACAGCAGCCGAAATCTTAAGATTTAAGCTTGCTTAAATGTATGCTTGTTTAAACAGTATAAAACCGCAGCGTGTTTTGCATAGCCCATATACTGTACCTGGTCAGGGGGAAGAGGTGGGTAATCCAGGTCCAAAGAGTAAAAATCCAGACCAGGATTTTGTTTCAATCAACAAGTTGATCACTTCTGTGATTGAGATTCTTAATACTCAGCTGGTTGGTTGAAACAAACTCCTGGTCTGGATTTTCCCTCTTTGGACCAAAAAATAATTAATCTACTCTGTCAGGGGGTATACAATAAAATTCATTATACAGTTACTAAACAGCGGTTGCAAAACATCTTGCCTGCTTATCTTGTGTTAATCATCAAAAAAGCATAAAAACTAACTGGCTTGAGAATGTCCCATGTAATACATGGTAGGCCACCACCATCATCTGGGCTCAAACAGGATCACGTGCTTAGTGGAAAGTTTGGAGTCTCCAGTCCAGGTGAAGCACATGTCTTTAAGCCAGTGTTTCCCAATCTGGTCCTTGGGGACCCACAGACAGTCCACATTTTTGCTCCCTCCCAGCTCCCTGAGTGACTTTTTGGCGACTACAATTTACCTCAGCATGCTTTTGGACTATGGGGGGAACCAGAGTACCTGTAGGAAACTCCACAACTACACAGGGAGGACATGCAAACTCCACACACATGAAGCCATGGTGGAAACTCGAACCCTGGTGCCAGACATAGGAGGCAACAGTGCTCTGCCTCTTAGGGTAATTGGTACTTCAAAACGTAGTGTTTAAGTATGTATCTTGAGATAAACTCATCTAGGCTGCCCCTGTAATGAAGAATGTAATTTTTTAAGTGAGGGTTTTGTTCCTTTTGAATAAATTTGCCTCATTTAAAGGTTAAAATGAAAGATCAAGTCACTGAACGATAAATGTATAAATCCAGAGGACACTGCAACTCATATCAGGGAGACAGACGCAGATGATTAATGTTGCAATATGTAGCTTCATTGACATATAATATGTGACTGGTATTTAAATCAATGATTCACCACTTATACAACAGTTCCCGTGCTTTAAAAATATGTAACTGAAAATAAAGATTTGGACACCATGGATGCTTGATCATTAGAAGGTTGTATGGACTTCAAACTCTTTACTTTGGCAAAGGGTGAACTAAGAGGAAGGAGTAGATTTTGGAAAAAGATTAGCTGAGGCCAAGTCTTTTCTTCAAATAATCTTGTTCGGTTGCATCCTCGTCGCAGAGTGTGTACAGGACTCCATGGCTGTGTCCTTTTGCTTACACCTGCCAAACTGTGCAGAGAGGTGGCAACACTCACTGCAGTAGGCAGTCTTTCTGTAAGTGAGTACTCCTTATGTAGATGCCAGCAGTACAAAGTGATTTTAAATCACATGACCCCCCCCCCCCCCACACACACACACAGACACACACACACACTATGGCCTGCATCCACAAGCCTGGCCCACCCAAACAAGGGCTCGGCCTACAGCCTGGCTTTAAAACAGATGTTTTGCACTCTTACATCCAAACACCCCATGGCCCCTACAGTGAGACCTGCAATCCACTGTGTATCCTAGAACTGGTACCAAGCCTGCAGGTAATCTCATGTCTGCAGACCATGAGAGGAAACGTATGTGATGCACAGAGAACATGCAAGCTTTACACACACACACACACACACATGTTTGTACCCATATATTTGTGGGCACTGTCCTTTCATTTCTGTGGGAAAAACAGTAATCCCAACAAATAACACCCTTACCCCCTACCCGGCCCTAATCTTAACCATAAGTAACCAAACAAAATACACAAGTTTGTTGACTGCAGTTGACCTCAAATAATTTTTTTATCATATTGTAGGGATATTTGGTCCCCGCAATGTAATATATACATAACTTTCAACCCCCCCCCACCCCACACACACTGTTGGAATGCAACTACAACCCCCAATCTATTATTGCTGTCCCCTTGAACCACTATGGATATAATTATTTTGTGACAATTTTATATTACTCTAATTCATATAGCTGCAAAGAGCCAGCTTTGAAACGAAATAAACCAGCTAGCTTAAGCATGCTACGGTTCATATTAATCGCGTTAACCTGACGAGAGAATGCGATTTTGTGGTGATTCATTCCAATTGCAATGTCGTCTGCATGTCGGTGCGCATGCGCTCTAAAATATATTGTTATTTTTACGCCACTATTAATGAGTTCTGTTGCGTAGTATGTGGTAAGAGGTAATTTCGCAGCGGCGAGGATAATCGAACAAATTAATCGCTGGCGGACATTAATATGTGTAGCGATCATTCGCTGATCATATCTGCCAGGAACCAGGCGCTTCTGTGTGTACTTGTTGCATCCCTGTCAATGCACCTAAACGTTATTATGAGCGCTCACTTGCCTTCCTTTGTCACAAGTGCAAAAACACTCTTGTGTTGGATGATTGTAATATTGACAGAGGCCCCCCTTACACTGACGGTTCCAGTTAACAGGGAATGGAGGCGGGACTCTGCCAGTGCTCATCTCCCTACCGCGCCGCTCCAGCGCCGAGCTCCGCTCCTCTCAGTGATGCACTATATGTCTGCATCCGATTTTTTGAAAAGTAGTATTACCTGCTTTTCACAACACTTGATTTGCTTCAAGAAGGTAAGTAACACTTTCCTCCCGTTTTCTGGCTAATTGTTGAAATATCAGTGGCGCGGTCATTATGAGTTAATGTGCTAGACTACGAAATTCCGTGCTCTTGTTTTGACAATGGCAATAAGTTATCCAAATTTTAAGCTTAACTTACTTAATTGTATTTGTATTTATGAAACGAAATATGATAGAAGAAAATGATTAGTCAAGGATAGATTTCTGTCTTGATATGGCAATTAAGATGCAATTTTCTTTGCACGGGTAGTTTGTGATTAATGAGCGTCTGCGGGATTACGTAGCGCCCCTGGTTTCACTGCGCGACGAGTCGCGTTACCGTGTGAAGGAGCGACAGAAGTTACGCTCACATAGCTGGTAAATATTTAACTCAATTATTAACGTGAAAGTATTGTTGATGTGCTCGTCGGCATGTAGCAGAAGCGGTTCCAAAGTAGTCGATAGTTTAGTAAAATGCGCAAACTGTTAAATGTGTCGTATATATACGACACATTCGTATCGTATATATATATATATATATATATATATATATATTTTTTTTTTTTTTGTCATGAACATGACATTAAGCAGAATTCAGTGAGCAGACAAATAAACAATCAATGAACTTTCGAATTGTGCTTTATTTATTTGTTTTAATTGCGTATCTGTGAACTTAAAGTTTCAGAGTCGGCAGCCCGCGAAGTGTAATTGAAATTATATTGAGCAATTGTAACTGGATTATCACTGGCTACCTGACCAAGTTCTTTTGTGTCACAACATAGTTTCATCATTTCATATGGCTTTCCATTTACACACATCTCCTTTTTCGCACAGCTGTATCATTTCATTGTCAACCAGTAGCTTTAATATTTTAACGTAAGAATCTAATGAAAGACAAACTTGGGCTATTATTATTATTATTATTATTATTTGGTGACGCTCCTGCTGCCGTTGTTAAGTTTAGTCAGTTCACCTCTGGTGATTTATATTTTTAATTCTTTTTATCTTCCTGTATAAATGTAACAAAAGTTTGAAGTGCGGTAAACAGCACAAACATCTGGAAGGGTAAAGTTTTGTGTCTTGGCTTGTTTATTTGGTTGCAAGTTGACTTTCTGCCTATAAGAGAACAACTTGGACTAAACAACAAGTAGTCGCCGACTTTATATTCCGCTCCTCAGCCTCAAAAAAGATTCTCTTTCAGTTGACCAATCTATAAATAAACACGTGGAATATCAGACAATAAGTAGGCATACTGTATATGGTCATTTTTGCTGTTCTTCTTTTGCGTGTCACTTGGTTTTAAACAAGGCCCGTACAGTATGTCTGTGGCTCCCTCCTGGCGGGGAATGGGCGCTGACTCTCCTGTTGCATTTTATGCGTAAATCCTGCGGAAGTGCGGCCAATCCTGAGCAGTTCTCTACACCTGCACGACGCCCCAGTTAGTTATAAGATCGTCCTCCTTGGATGATGTCGTGTAGCGCTAGCTCCAGCCCTGCCTACACTTGTAACTGGGCATTCATCGGAAGCTTAGCAGCAGTTACGCCTATAGTCGTCTCCTTGGCTTCACGACTGTTTGTAATGTGCCATGTGGCTCACTTGTACGTCGCTTTTGACGAAAGTGCATGCTTTTAAATAAAAATAAATGTAAGAATTGTAAAAACAAATGAAATCGATCGAAGTAATTAATTTATAATTGTAAATGATTCATAAGTTTTTATCCAACAGATATTAATCAACAATCTACGCTTATTATTCCAGCAGCTACATTTTTCATTTAAAAACTACTTGCTTACATTCTACCCTCCTGCGTACGATTACGAAAGGGTGTGTGTCAGTGCATGGTGTTACTGGTAGGTCAGGGATTATATGGCGTTAAATATGTGAAATGCCATTTTTAGTGAAACACTCAGACACTCCAAGTCACTTCAAATGTCAAAAATCCATTGTGGCGGGTGCACAATGGGGAATTGGGGCTGGGGGCTTTGTATATTTCAGTTTGGGGGGAGGATCAGTCAGTGTCTGGCTGCGAGGCTGCAGCCGTGACACCATTACCTTACACTGCAGTGGAAAATTAAAAGAAATAAACGCACCCACTCTATGTTAAGTATGTTTTAAGTCTGGTCTGGGAATCGCTGGTGTGAGTCTCTCTTCCCGAGAGAGTTCATAAGTCTGACTGCTGCCCCCTCCCCCCGCAGTGGACAGTAAGAGCTGCCTCCCCAGCCTCTCACGCTCTGCAGTGCTGGGTACCATATTCCCCACATCTGCACTGAATACAGCATTTAAACCTCTGCCATCTACAGCCCCCCCCCCCCCCCATGCCTTTGTTTGAAACGCCTCAGAATTCATGGGTGCAGATCCATAAGAAAAAGCATACTGAAATCCTGCTGGAGCTTTGGAGAATATATATGGAATTATAGGGGCCCTCCAAGGCACAGGTGCATCGATACTGGCCGTGAATGTTTATAAATTTATCAATTTAGTTACAATAGTGAACATGCCTCATATCACATATATAGATTGCAGAATAAAACACCTTTCCAGCCCGGGACAGATTGAATTACCATTGAGATTGCAATAGTGTAGAGAACCCCCCTGCCAACTAATTTTCTTGCTTCAAGCGCCAAGATTGTAATTACACTTTCGTCGTCATGACATCCACTGTTTCCTGTATATTATGTTACTCTCCCACAACAGCATTTCAATTTGTGTAATTAAAAGCACAAGGTACGTAAAGTCCTCGTAGCATTTCATTAAGCAGTTGTTATAGCTCCATCTTACCTGATTTTTATTTTGGGTATAACGTCGTAGCTCTTTTGTTAGTCTGTATATGCATATATACATTTTTACTTACTTGCTGAAAGGATATTGGGTTGTATTCCAGCTATGGGAAAGAGGGGATGAGCCAATACTAGCGGAGAAGTGGAGAGGGTGACACCCATGGTGTTTATTGATGTAAAAGCTAAGGGATTTATTAACTGCTCCTATGTAAATGCATATTTCACAAACTTGTAGGAAGAG